>CM056392.1:12439640-12582140 GCA_029718625.1 Synaphobranchus kaupii | reverse complement strand
GCTTGCATCATCGTGAGACTATTTAAATTCTCCCTGCTTATGAGCAATTAATGACTGTTCAAAATGGAGACGGGCTGGCTGTTCAGGCTGTATAAGTGCGCAGCGTCAAGCGGTGCCCTTCCAGTGCCGGGGGTGGGGGTGGAGCCCGGCGACATGGCTTTACGTTGACCCGTTACGTCGGTGACTATGCCTCCCCTGTATCGTGGCCGCTCCCTGAGAGCTCCTTTGGCGGCAACGGAAATGGATTCCAAGCGGCGGCGTCTGGTAGAATTTGGATGCAGCGGTTCAGGCGTCAAGCGCTTTGGATACGCCAGAGCCGCCGCCCTTATGCTTTTTAAAAATCTCAGCGAGATGACCGCCATCACCATCATCATCATCGTCGTCGTCGTCGTCGTCCTTGTCTGGTCTCAACAATTGAAATAGTGACAAATTAGCCTTTGTTTAATTAGCAATGTTGATGATGTCACAATGTTTTTTTTTCTTCTGATGTGTGTGTGTGTGTGTGTGTGTGTGTGTGTGTGTGTGTGTGTGTGTGTGTGTGTGTGTGTGTGTGTGTGTGTGTGTGTGTGTGTGTGTGTGTGTGTGTGTGTGTGTGTGTGTGTGTGTGTGTGTGTGTGAGTGTGTGAGAAGAAGAGAGGCTGGAGCGTATGAAAAGAATGAACAAACAATAGTGTGTGGTGGAGTTGAACGGACGGCTCATAGCAAAACAGGTCACTGAAAACAAAGAGAGGAGTCCCTCTATTGGTGTGCGGGGTACGTGCGTTTTAGGGGCGGGGGGGCCTCCACTGGGTCACTGCGTTGGTGCTGGTTCAGCGTTTCGCCGACCACTCTGGGGTGGCTTCAGAATGTCGCCCGTCACTCTTTCGTATTGGCCGAAACAGCGAGAGCATTGCAAGCCCGCACTCTACATGCATACATACATACATACATACATACATGCATGCATGCATACATACATACATACGTACGTACATACATACATACATACATACATGCATACATATACAGACCCGTACACATATCCCTCTTCTCTTATTCTTGGAGAGAAACACCACACCAAGTGGAGTCAAGTGGAGTTTTCATTTCCCTCTCTCTCCCTCTCTCCCTCTCTCCCTCTCTCCCTCTCTCCCTCTCTCCCTCTCTCCCTCTCTCCCTCTCTCTCCCTCTCTCTCCCTCTGTACCACTGAGGAACAAACTAGCTGGATCCGGCAGGAGAGGGGGGGGCTGAGTACGACAGTACGACCCCCCCCCCCCCCCCCCCGTGTGTGTGTATGTGTGTGTGTGCATGTATGTATGTGTTTGCGTGTGCGTGTGTGTGTGTGTGTGTATGTGTTGGAGAAACCCAGAGAAATGTACAGAAACACACACACAAGGGGCTGTACTCTGAGACACAGCCGTGCAGCGGAACGCTGACCAAACAGTGACGCAGTTAAACCAAACGCATCCACGCGTTACAAAGAAAGACGATGCCTGCACTTGCAGCCACCTGACTACTGAACCTTTCACCGCTTGACTTCTGTACCCTAAACATAAACCTGTGTCGCAGACAGCACAGTTAGAGAGCGGCTAGCGGCTTTGAGAAATGGGGGGGGGTCTGTGGTGTTGTGGTATCTAGTAAACTTAGTAAATTTATCAGTTGTGTCTGTCGTATACATGCAATAAAATGGCACCTGTCTACTTATTTTGCAAATGTTTCATCATCCAAAATCATACAAACCCTAACTTTAAATCCCAACTTGCATATGTTACATAGCAGAGGTTAGGTAAAATATTGACACACCGTTTATACTAAATATCCCCAAGTGCCCCTCTCTTGCATTCTCTTTTTTCAGAATCAACCTGTTTGACTTTACTTGGCAAAATGTATCACAATTCCATAGGGCTACATTTGTCCCACAATGTGCAGGGCTGAGGAGAATTGTGTTCTTCATTATGAATTCCTCAGCATTTATTAATAAGATTGTGCAACGTCACCGCTACGATATTAAATGATTTATCTTTTTATTTTATTTAACATCTTTTAAACGGAACGGGTAGAGTAAGATGGCTGACTCAAGTGAAATGAGTGGCTTCGAGGCGTCGCGCCGGAGAGCGGCAGCCTGAACCCGTGTCTGTGTTTTCCAGGGGACATGAAGCAGCTGCTCGCCTGGATCAGGGCTAATATGCTGAAGGAGAGACCGGAGCTGTTTGTGCAGGGAGACACAGTGTGAGTATACAGGTCCCAGCCAGACGCACAAACCTGCTGCACGGTCACCACTGCTTAGAATGGCAGCCATTGGCTGTGGTGTCTCCACCTGCTCTCCAACTATGTTTGGTTGCGCGCCCCTCTGGCTCCCGACGTACACAGTGAAATGTCCAGAGTCAATTCAACTCTAACAGAGTACATATGAGTCCTATAGGGACCATATGTACTGTGTAAGAGTCCATTTTAACGCTGAACATTTTACCGTGTAAGGGATAGGGTGAGTGGTCTGGGATTTGGATGAAACTGGTGGCTTATAATACGCAGAGTATGAAATTAACTATTTTACCCACTGACCAAAGTGGCTTGTGGATTCTAAAAATCACCAGTCAATTTCAACATTTTACCAGCCCCATTACCTTTGACAATATAACACAACCTGGTTGGTTACCGGCCAAAGTGGCTGCTAGGGTAAAAATCTTACCAGCCACGATCAAAATTTTTAGCAGCATTTGGCTGGTGGCGGGTGTTTATTTCACACCTTGCATATGTATAAACTGCAGGGGAAGGGAAAGGTTGTTTGCCTAAGCGGGATGAGTCTTCGGGGCGCGTGGACTGCCTGCGGTCCCTTTGTGGGGGGGGGGGGTTGGGTGTGGGGTCTTGGGTGGCCTCCTCTGGAGTGCGCAGGGGAAACGCTCCCCTTCGGCACGGGAAAGGGGCCCACGTTCCGACCGCTTATTCGTGAGACGACGGGTGCGCTCGAGCGACAGAGGGGCGAAGTGTGAGGAGATAAAAATCTGTGGCGTCTGACATTGCTGCACACAGGTTCTGTGTTTGGGGGGTGTGTACTCGCAGGTGCATGGACCCACCCGATGACCCAGGGGGCTGTTTATGGCTAAATGCAGTTTTTCTGCTTGCCTGAGTGCTTCTAAACAAGCAAAAAATGTCATCAGATTAACTTTGCAATACCTTAAAATGTCACAGATAACGGGGTCAGGGTAAAATGCACAGATATTTCTCTTTTTTTCCAGGTGTTTAAAAGCAAATATGAAACAGTGGATGAGTTTTGGCTAACCAAAAGAAACAGGTGAAGCAGCCTGCTAATTAATTGTGTCTGAATGGTAAAGCTCTCACCCTGTGTGGCCCAGAAAGAGATGCCTGTCCAGTCCCACTCAAAAACTGTCAGTAGGCTATGAAAATGGCTGTACCTTCTCAATGCGTCTGTTACAGCTGAGATATGAAATCACAGGATTGATATTGTTTTCCTGAAATAACCCAAACTCATGCCTTCATACATGTATAGGCATACTATAACGGCGAATACAAAATAAATTGCAAAAAGTATTATTACTATTATTATTATTATTATTTGGATACTCTCACACAGAACACTCCTTAATTAGACATGCCAAAACTCCAAATTAGATTTAGATGTCCCCGATCACAAGGCACACAGTGTGTTTTAGTTTAATGCATGTTGTTATTATCATATCTTGGTTGGATTTTTGTAAACTATATTGTCCTGCGTTACTATTGTCATGCTGGTATTGCTAACTACAAGTAAACTCATATAAGCTACATAATGTGTTCATAAGGACTTCACTGGCTATGAGGTCATAAGTGGGTGTGAATGTTCATAAATATGCACTGCGTGTTTATAATGGATAAGTAGGATGTTCTATCTTTATTGAAGAAGATGTGAAGTGCATGGTGACAGTGTATTTTGTATGTGACCCTGGACATGTAAACTGAGTATTCAATTTTATGATCTTGTGTCGATACCGTGTGTTTTTACATGTCTGTAGCATGCATGTGTGAATATCCATCTGCCAAACACATTTCTCTTAAAAACACAATCAGAGTGATAATAACTCCATGACAGTGGAGTTATTTTGTACTCTTTGTAGATACTATGTTAGAGAAACAAGATCCAGTTCAAATAAACCATTACTTTTGTGCTTTCCTAGGCGGCCTGGAATTCTGGTCTTGATCAATGATGCAGACTGGGAGTTGATGGTAAGTAAACCCTTGTGGTCTGTGGTGGGCTGGTTGGGGAGGCCTGTTTCACACGCCCCTGTGGTCAGACAGTGTGGTGAGATGGGGTCGGGGGAGCGGCATGTAGATCTGGCCCTCGAATCCAAATCCGCCCCTGGTTTTTCTTTTCTCCCAGGTAATTAACTGAACAATTAGTGCTACTAATTGGCCAGACTGTGTTCACACCTGACTCCCAGGTAAAGGGAGGGTGGAAAACCAGCGGTTCTCAGGCCTTGAGGACCGTGATTTGAGTAACAGGATTAACATATGGCACCAAGGACAAGAATTCAGCAGATTTTCTTAGTTTCTTTTTTTTTGAAGGTTTGCTAAGAATGCATAGTTATGCTTGACAGAAATTGTAAATTTTCTTTCGTTTCTAAATGTTTTCTGAAAATGCACAGATATGTTATACATAAATCATGAATTATCATTATTATTTTTTTAAACGTTAACTAAAAATGTATAGATGTTTGACAAATCAAAAATTCCCATTGTTTTTTAAATGTTTACTGAAAATGCGTAGAAATGTCATAACTTTGTTTTTGAGTCATAACTTTGTTTTTGTTTTTTTTAAACGTTGAATGGAATGCATAGATACGTCGCCGTAAATCAATAACGGTAATGTAAACGGGAACCGACCATTAAACCCACGAATGGTAATTAATTGGGAATAACAGTTCTATTGCAAGCGGTTTTGTGTGGGGTGTTTGCTTCATCAATATTTGATACAACCAAGGAAAGCATTCACAGAGCCCTGTGTCTCTTGCAGTGTAGCGGGACGGCCTGGCGCATCTGCAAACGGCCTCTCGGGATGTCTGTGGAGAAGGAGCATGTACATGTGTCCGACTGTCCGCATGGCCCCAAACGCTGATCCTCCTTTGTGTATTTCCACCCTTAGGGAGAGCTAACGTATGCACTGCAGGACCAGGACAACGTGGTGTTCATCTCAACACTGCACGGGGGCTAGAGAAGACTGCGGCCGCAGACACCGCTGGGTACCCTTGCTGATTCGCGCCCATGATTGTTTTGGTATCTGTGCTATCACCTTTGACAAGCTCCTGACAGGTCACTCAAGATCCACCAGTGGTACAAAGAACCCACCGGTTAAAACGAGGAAAAAAAAGAAACTGACCTATTTGTGGGATCCCTTAATTTTCAAAACTGAATTCGCATGAAAACGAATGACCGAAACCAGCTCATACTTTTACCGACAAAACAAGTCAACCCTTGAGGTTGTTGTGGACTAGGTCGGACATCCCATACAGTGGTGAAAAGTTCAGAAGAGTCTTCTATGTGGCACCATGGGTAACCAGAGATCATTGAAGATTCTCAGTTTTTTATTTGGGAAACTTGATTTCCATCATTACTCCATTTGCATTTGTATTTTTGTTATGGGATGAATTTCCCAATAAAATTTGAAATATTTCAGTCAATTAAATATATTTGAATTAAGTGGACAGATTGTTTTTGCTTTCATTGCTCAGAACATGCATGCAAACTGTCCTTGAACTCATGCTAATGGAAGGAATAGCAAAATGTATGTCCAATCATGACATTCAGTAATAAAATTTTTGGGGCCAGACGTTTGTCATCTGTACGCTGATTCACTTTCCTGTTATGTTGGAATTATTTGTAGAAACCCATAAAGCATCATTACATGCTATATTGTACATGTGTCAAGTGAAAAAAGACTGGTTTTGTAAAATACATTCGAAATATCTCATCGAGCATCGACAAGCAGGGCTCCTAATATAAAATGCTCTAATTGATTTTCGGTTTATATTAAAGCATGACCTCCAAGTGTTTGTAAACTGTTGTATGTTTCCTATATGCGCTTTCGTACTGACTTTCCTTTAGTGTAGCCTGCCTTAAAGACTGTTTCCTTGTTATAATGGTCCAGCTAGAATATTTAAACAACCTATACAAGAACATTACAAGAGGTCGCAGTTCTGCCTCAGGCGCTGCCCTCAGCCAAGCGCGCAGCAACAGTAGCGACCTTTTTCCTGGAGTGCTCTATTTTGCGTCAGGAAACGATTTGATAATAGTCATAATGTGAATGCAAATAAGATTGCAAGAGGTAGACATGTGGTGTCAGTAATTGAACTGCAAGTTGAGTGTCGTATATGGGAGAGAGGACGCATTAAAAAAAAAAAAAGCGACAGAAAAGAGCACATATTTCCCCTGTGGCGTGACCTGTCGAGGGCAAGAGTCAATATTGTCTGGAAATGTGTGACCAAACTCTGACCAAAATCCAGATTCCCTTTTTTTTCGTCTGGTCACATATTTCGTGAATGGTAAGGTGATACAGGAACACTTATGTATTGAATAGACTGTTTGTCATATTTTTTGCTTAGTTGAACACATATTTTAGCGTGCGATTCGATTTACCATAAAACAATGCTTGACCAACATGACAATACCTTTTCCGTTTTTATTCTATTGTTTTTTTCCCCACAATAAATTATTTGTTGTGCATATAGTTTGAAAAATAAACAGGAAGCCTTTTGCCAGTATAGCCTATGGTTTGCATGCGGAATGTATCCCTTAAAATAGACTTATAGTGGAAATAAACTGAACTTAATGTTTCACTAAAACGAAATATGTAATAATGCAATCTTGGTGGTAAGATAGCGATTTATATAAAACGTAATAACAACGAAAATGGGATAGGGACCATTCAGACTCTCGCATGCTTTTAGCAATAGCCTAGTATAGGCCATGTAAATACCACTTTGCTTATAGGAAACCAAACATTTATCTAATGGAAAAAGTATTGTACGTTCAATCTTTTTAATTGCAAATGGCTGTGAATGTAGATCATGTTGAATGTTGAATCATTATTCAATTAATTTAAATAACGGATAGAGGTTAAACCAATCTCAGAAACAAAAACAAGACGCTGTAACAACATGGCCAAATTATAGATGTATTTGTCTACCGATGAATTAGCCCAGAAGAACAGTATGGCTTGTAAAAAGCAGAAACCCTTTTGCCATGAGTGAAATATTACACGACTTAACAGTCGTCGAATAGCCTAAATGTTCTTAGTATTTAAAATGCAGAACTGATTTTGTCCTCCTCATAATAATAATGTGTTGCAGCGGCATCTTTAAGTCATACTATAATAGCCTACTGAATCCGTGACTGCTTAGGTATGGGAGGTTATTATTGATGTACTGAATACGTAGGCCTAGGCCTAGGCCTTTTTATTTACATTGGGTCTTTAAAACGGGGTCGCACTGCGCCGGCCTTTGAAGGCAGGTACTAGCCATATGCGATCAGGTGACGGAACAGGCCCATGTTATCAGCAGACCTTGGGTCTGGCACACACGCAGAGAAGACTCCTGCAACAGCGTAGCCTACCTCCAGTTCCTGTCAGATTCACTTATAGCCTACTTTCCACAATATTCCTTCCAAATTACCGACATGTATTATGCCATTAAATTAAGCCTTCCGAAAAAAGCGATGACGATGATAGGGCTGCTATTATTATTATTATTATTATTATTATTATTATACTAGTATTACTGGCTACAACTTCGACTAGGCCTGTAGGCCTATTCGTAATAGTGCTCACCGATGCAGACTATCCTTCCGTAGCCTATATCTTTGTGTATGGGAGGGTTTCGTGTAGGCCTATACAATCTGTTTATCATGAGTATAGCCTAAACCAGCTTGTTGTGCTTGCTTTAATATTCGTGAAGAGTGCATAGTGGGCTGGGCATATTGTCACTATATTGTTAGGCCACTTAGCCTATGTGCTATAGACTGTTTTAATTCCAAATCTCTGGTGGTAATATAGCTATTAGATTCGCATGTTTAGATAGTTTAATTAATAAGGGGCAGGCTAGTTGGATAAATTGGCACAGTTTGAATTTTGGGATATTATTCCAATAAGGCATATTCAAGCTGTTTTTATAGGGATATTAAACGTAGGCTAACGTATGTGATTGGACCAATAAAATCAAACCACAAATCTTTAAAGTAGCCTATAGGCTAACAATCGTAATAGCACTCTGATAATTAAGGCTTAATATCGGTAGTTCACTGTACAGGAAAACGAACGAGATTATTTATCCGACAAAAATAAATACGAGGTCTATTTGTCCGTAGCCTATCTGTTACTTGAGTTTATAAATAATAGTCCTATAAATGTTGATTACAATCCTACTTTAAAAGATATGGTAATATGCATTTTATATGCTGTGGTGCAAACTTGTGGCGAACTCAAGTATAGCAGCTTCCCGCCACGAAAACGTCGAGCTAAGAATCCCAAAGCGCGAAATGGATCGCCATACTGGAAAAGTAGGCTATGCTGTCGGCTAAAAACGATCCATGATGGACTATGCCACTGTTATTTTTTATTTTTTTTACCGTCTTTCCATTTGTGTCCTGTATCAGTTTGCGTAACCCTGTTACAGAGACAATTAATTGCTTTAACTGGTGATGTAGAAGACTTTAGCGAATAACGGTCCTCTTAACAGACCTGCCCGCGCAACATAGGCCTGAGAATAAAGCAAAGAACAAAATAAACAGTCCTCTTAAAATTATATTTATTCATTTTCCTCATATGTTGCGTTTCCAGTCAAGTCTCAAAATATGTATGCGTTGAGGCTTTGGAAACGTTAGTTGTTTTACAGTAACCAATAGGTTACAATAGGTTTGTATTGCATCGTTCTCTTTCAGTTGCAGTTGTTTTCCAATACAAGGTAATTGATGCATAGTTTCCATACCTGATCAGCGAACGCAGGGCTTTGACATAAAACGTATAAACACAATTCTCCAAATATGTAAAACGGGACAAAGGCAAACCAAAATATAGTCCGTAAATGTGGTTATTTTAATGAGATTTCATGCACCACACTAGAATAATATGTAGGCATATAGGCCCCATGATGTAAAGAGGCCTTTAACACAAACTAGGTTTGCTTTTCCCATAGATTTATGTTGAGATACTAATATTCCACATTTAGTCATATTTACTAATATTCCACATCCCAGCCATCAATCCATCAACCATTAATCCCAACCATGCATGTAAATATTTTTTTTCTGAAATGTCAAGAAATCTTGTGCCATTATTTTTATTGTTGATGTATCTCTTTAGTCTAATGAAGGAAATAGTGTATTAAAGACAGCAAAAGACGTAGCCTACGTAGCCTACTCATAATTAAATGCCAATTTACTCATTAAAACATTATGATTTACTGTAGACCTTTGATGATTGATTCACATGTGTAACACATTTTTTTATATTTTGCTTATTATTTCGCTAATAATAATAAATGTTGATAAACATATATAAAACAGTAACACACATACACTTACGCACACACATGGGCGCGCGCGCGCGCACACACACACACACACACACACACACACACACACACACACACACACACACACACACACACACACACTGGCCACCATTTCAAGGCTCACGTGGCCCAGGTATCAACTTATTAAATTCGGAATTGTTGTCCTTACGTCAACAATCGGACTGAAAGACTGCACTCTGCTGCTGCTTCCTATTTCTGCTGTCGATTAAACTCATCTGATTATTAAAGTTATATAGGCCTACCTCGTTCTGGTGTAGTTGCCATTTTCTTCATGAATACGTAGGCTTGTATATGCTAGCATTGATCACATTAATTGCATGCGTCTACAATACAATATTTTAAAATGAAAAGCCACAATTCCTGAGGACAAAAACGCACCTAAAAATGTACCTAAAATTTAAGAATACATCAACGACTTCGCATCATAATTAATTTTGAAATTAATAATTTCAGTCTACTTTGAAGGCAAATAATTTCCTTTAAAATATACTGCGTGAAAACACTTCTACTAGGCCTGACGTAGGCTATAATAAAAATAAGAAAATAAAACCGGAAATAAAAAATAAAAACTGGCGAAGTGTTTTTTCAGTAAAACAATGCCTCATGGAAATGCTAATTATGCAAACATTAAAACACAAAAAATTCACAAAAAAATAAGATTGCATTTAATTGGCTCAACCGATACCTAAAAGGTAACCGTCTTCAATCAAATGAGCAAGTGCTGAGAACGGCCATTTAGCGCCACTCTATAAGGGTAATGAACAGCAGTGGGTTAAAAACTAAAACATGAACACTTGCATCACCAAACAGGCCTACAATCTATTACATTATTTGAAATGTGACTTGAGATATTTTTCTCACAAGGAACCAATTTGAAATATAATCAAATATATTCTGTTGTTATTGCTTACCACACTGCTTGAATGCTTTCACTACAACTGTGACTTGATATAAGACACAAATAGTTTGCTATTAACGATCACCAGCATAACCTATTTAGGAATAGAAATATTCTCTTGTATTTGCACATTTAAAAGAAGCATTTTTGTCTAAAACATACTTTGAAATGAGACAAATTTCAAAGTAACTACGTAAAATGTGGAGTGTGTAATGGACAAATAAGCAAAATGTATATAGGCAAGCCTAATGCATAACTTGTAGAGATTTCTGAAGACGATAGTCTATAGAAATTATACTTCATAAAGTATTGATACACGAAGCATTTTTTTTTTTCCATACCTCTCCTTTTTTATTGGCCCTCTTCACCAAATCTGCCATCTCAGATTTGCAACTTTGCTCAGTTTCTAAACAGTTTCTAAAAATCACCTTTACTGCTTACCTGTATAACTGAAAAATAACTATAATGATATGCTTTTTCAAAAAGAAAAAAAAAAGAAAGCTGACAGCAGGGCACTGTACCATTTTCATTGAACGAAGATGAAAGGGAACCTCCAGCAACAGATGTCCAGGCACAATTCTTGGGTTTTACTAGAAATTTAACAAGAATTGCGTTTGGACAATCAGCTGCTAGGACTCTACATAATTTCTTCCACAAAATATAATTAGACAAATTCTACAGTCGCTATGCATTATCCTATCTACAGAGTGCACCTTCGTCAAAGTGAAAAATTTCTCCGTCTTTTCAAATGCTGAAATATTCAATACAGTGTGTTACTTGGTTTTTTTTCTAGAAACAAAATATTTTATATACAGCCTATAGTTTATACTCAATTAAATAAAACTTGATTGGGAGTTGACCTCAAGATACTGCAGTCTACGACCGAAAGTGGCTACGTTTTTTAACGTAGGCTATGTGTATGTATTACATTTAGTAGTTTAGAAAATGGATGATTTTGCTATAGCCAATATTGGCATACTTGTATGGTGAATGAAAACACTTTAGCTGTTACCTTTTAATGAAACTATCGGTTAGATCATAGCTTATCAAAATGACAAATATCTAGTTAGGTCTAAGCTCATATGAGTCAAAAAGTTAATGACACCCATGGTCATTATCAATAATTCTGCTAGATATGCTACTTGCTAAAAGACAATTTAATATAAAGACAATCTATTATCTAAAGTAGGTATATTAGGTAACTAGGCCTGTATATAATATTTCGTGTTAAATGGCATTTCCTTGTAATCTATAAATAATTTAATTTAACATAATATTTTTAAATTTCTACGTTTATACGTTTAGGCAGCCTAATAGCTTGCTCATTTATTTTTATCACAACGTAATCAAACGGAAGGAAACTTAGAAACACTTTCCAGCATTGCGTCGCAAAAAAAATTACTATTCGTCAGCATCTTTGATGAAATTGTCGAGTGATTTTTCTTTGCATCAGTTCACAAGTCAGGAAAAATACTTTCAAAAATCGACCTGACGAGACGTTCTTCAAAGTCCAGGTTGTCGTTCCGTCTGCTTTTCGCCATTTCTGCACCTGTAAGGCGCATATTCGTGTAGTCTCCACATCGCGTCATCAAAAGAGGAAAACAGACTGACTCTTCTTGCAATCTTAAAGATGCAGCAATTAAAAATCGATGGTCCTCAGAAGAGAATATCATGTCTTACTGTTGAAATGTAAGAAGACACGAGGAAATATGTCGCTTTAGAGAGGAACAGACGAAAGCGCGCGGTCCTGTACGCTCTCTTCTTCCTCACGTCGTGCGCTGTATCCTCAGTCTAATGCTCGCAGAAAAATGGTAAGATGTGAAAAGGGGGATGCGAGGAGTAGCTCGTAGAGCTCGCAGACCCCAGCGTTGACTTGATGGGACGACTATTTAGGAATGGCACTGGCTAGCTCTCTCTTCCGAAGGCTTTTCTTGGGCTCCTCTAACAATAACGGTGTTGCTGAGGAGGACGGCAAGAGGGAGTGGAGATGATCCTCGCTTGGTACTGAATTTGAATAACACCACAGGGTGATAAATGTCCATTGTGCTGTAGAAGTAATGAATCTCCACTGTCTCCTATAGCACACAAGCCAGCAGCTGCGAGCGAAGGACCAGCAGCCTCTTAAAGATACAACAGCCCTATTTTCTCTCTACAGCGATTACAATCCGTACACTGTTTATTCAGCCCCAAAACTTACTGTCAACACTACATGACGTTTGTTTTCTTTTATCTTTTTTGTGCGAGTGAAAAAAACTTGTGCAAAGCTGTAACCAGGCACTCAAATAGAGAACAGACCCCTCTGAGTATTTCCTGACAAGGAAAACACTATTTAAGTTATAAATTATGAGAATTTGATCTTTATAACCGACGAGTTAAGGAGTTTCCTAATTAAAACAATAACTAAATAATGATCATTATTACTACAACAATATTATTATTTTTTATTATTATTGCTACTACTTTTCAGGTGCAACGAGTTATAGGTTAATCAATGTGGATAAAGAGGAAGTATGCGCACTTAAGCTCTGAAAATGCATACACTGAGGAATTAAATCACGCATTTTATATATAGAGTACATTTATGAAAATCTGGTGGTTTAAAATCTTTATAAGCATTATTGAGCCTACAACCATAACTGCATTTCTGGCATTGTCACCTGCTGCATGGGTACGTACGTCATTTTATATATAACATATATAGCCTAATTAATAGCGTATGTGTCCTATAGTTCATTTCAGGTCAATCTTGGACCACAATTTGTAGGACAAAAAATAAATGGTTCATAAGTAAAATAATACATTGTCAGAATTGTTGATTATTCGACTGAAACGTATGCTGAAACGCAATCTTTAAGGGAACACTTCAGCATCATATATGGAAAACATAATGGAAGAATGCTGCATTACAAATTTAAACCACGGGAAATTAAATAAGTATAAGTAAGTAACTATAACGTCATTTAGATATGCACTAAACCCACTAACGATTAAGCCATTTGAGTGCAAGTATATTGTGAGTAGTATTCTATTCAAATTATAACTGTTAAGTGTATGCTACCTGGTTCTTTGCTTGAAATTAATCTTACCCATATATTGTTACACTTTTTGATAACGTTCACAAGGATGTCAGTTAGTCCATGGGATATTGTTGCCCTTGTAAATCGGTACAAAGTTTGATTTTCTGCAACTGCGATTAGAAATGAGTCATGAAGGCAGCACTTGCACATATGAAGAAAAATCGATAGTAAACAGTCAAGGTGGCTGCAAATGCACAATACGAAGTGCAGCCTAGAGGTTATAGGTGTAAGTGCACTTGGTTGGAAGAAAGTGCATTCTGCACTGCTATTAACAGGCCGATGAAATCCGTAAAAAGAATTGTAGCCTACTGCCAGGACCGCACATGTAGCCTACAAATATGAGCGCAAACCACAGGAGACTATTTTGCATGTAGCAGCACGCAAACACGCGGGCGTCTCCTAAATGACGACTCTGTGATGTGTACTAGAATTAAACTGTAAAATAATGCTTCCGTCGCATCTCTCAGCCAAGATGTTCAGAGGATCTTAATTCCTCTTAGTTCGGTTCTCTCTCTAATAAATCATTTGGCAGCGACCGCCCTCGGTTTTGGACCCTCCTTCTTAAAGCCATCCCTCTTTTTTTTTCATCTGAGTCTCTAAAGGCGAGTTAACCTTTCCTTTACAGGAGGGGATAGCTTCCCAGTACTCGCTTTCATTGCTCATTTGCTCCTTAAAAAGCCAGCCCGCTGCCGCCTTTTCACGTCTGTGTCAGAATAATTTAGAGCGGGAGTCCCCAGATCGCAGCAGATTATGGCCGTGAGATTCTTGAAACGCCTCGAGAAGATTATAGCGAGAGTCCACCTGCTAAAGTTTTTTTTTCACTGCATCATATTTTGCAAAGTTTTTTGTTGTTGTTTTTCAAAAAATGTTGACTATTACGTTCACCTTGACATTTGTATGCGTGCACGAAAAGCATTATCCCTGGTCTATAACGTTTATTGCATAAATTGTGATTTAAAAAAACTTTAAATTAAGATGCAAACAGTGACATTGAAATAAACCATAACAATAGACGTTTTATAAAGCTATTAACATATATTTAAAATGATGCACGTATATTCAAAACAGTGCACAAAGACAAACATACATATAGGTTACTGGACTGCAGGGGTGAACACAGGAAATGCTTTTAAATGAAAACTCCGCAAACGGAACTTTTAACGAAGAATACAAATCCAGGAGAGCACAATACACTCTCTTAGGCTATTTAGTTTCTCATTCACTTCGAATTGCTGGAGTGTGAATAATTGTGCTTTAGTTGATAGTCATCGTTTAAAATAAAATTATGACTCCAGTCAATGCAATTCATTAATTTAATAATTAGAGATCGTCAATGATTTAAATAAAGATTTTACATGCAGATATTCAAAACAACAACACTAAAATTGTATTAGTACAAAAACTATGAATAAGTTACATCTCTGTTCATAAAACAATCTTGGCCCAGTTTGTTACTCCACATGCGCACAGACAGGCACTAATATCCTTTGCCAGAACTAAATTCATTCAGACAACTGAACTAAAGTAAAACTGCATGCATTCTACTAAAAATATATATACAGTGCTCTCCACAGTTATTGGCACCCCTGGTAAAGATGAGTAAAAAGGGTTATAAAAAAATTCACCTTTCGGTGAATTAGCTTAATCTCACACTGAAAAAATTAAAAAACTCCAACCTTTAATTGAACTAAATTTATTCTGGGGAAAAAAAAAATCCCTCACCAAGAAATTATTATTTTTAACAAAACCACGTATGCCACAATTATTGGCACCCCTAAAAAGTCTTATGAACAAAATGTAACTGAAGCATTTTTTCCATTTATATTTTACTTTTTAAAGTTGATCAGAGTGTTTAGTAACTTTCAAGCAGTAATCAATGACGTCCTGTTTCACTGGGGTATAAATATGAGGTGACACAGAGGCCCTATTCCCTTATTCATACTTCAACATGGGAAAGATAAGATGACACACAAATCAATTGAGGGAAAAGTGTGTTGAGCTTCATAAGTCAGGGAATGGCTATAGCTACTCACCTGAAAATGCCCATATCCACCGTTAGAGCAATACTTAAAAAGTTCAAAGCAACTGGAACTGTTACAAACTTGCCTGGAAGAGGACCCAAGTTTATTTTGCCCCCATGCTTAGTGAGGAGGATGGTAAGAGAGGCAAAAAAATCCCCAAGGATCACTGTTGGAGAATTACAAAGGAAAGTAGCATCTTGGGGGTCTCCAAAACTACCATTAGACGTCACCTTCATGCCAGCAAATTATTTGGAAGGCATGCCAGAAAAAAGCCTTTCCTGTCATTTCACCACAAACGTAAGCGCCTGGAGTTTGCTAAACGCTACTGGAACTTTGACTGGAACCGTGTTCTATGGTCAGATGAAATGAAAATTGAGCTTTTCGGCAACTAACACTCAAGGTGGGTTTGGCGTAAAAAGAAGGATGGCTATACCGAAAATAACCTGATCCCCACTGTTAAGTATGGTGGAGGTTCCGTGATGTTGTGGGACTGTTTTTCCTCCAAAGGCCCTGGGAACATTGTTAAGGTACATGGCATCATGAACTCCATGAAATTTTAAATGTGAATCTGGCTGCCTCTGCCAGGAAACTAAAACTGGGTCATCGTTGGATCTTCCAGCAGGACAATGATCCAAAACATACATCCAAATCAACAAAAAAATGGTTAACTGAACACAAAATCAAGCTTCTGCCATGGACATCTCAGGCCCCTGACCTAAACCCCATTGAAAACCTGTGGGTTGAGCTGAAGAGGAGAGTGCACAAGAGAGGACTAGGACTCTGGATGATCTGGAGAGATTGTGTAAAGAGGAATGGTCTCAGATTCCTTGCTCTGTATTCTCCAACCTTATTAGATGTTACGGGAGAAGACTCAGTGCTGTTTTATTGGCAAAGGCAGTTTGTGCAAAGTATTAAATGCAGGCGTGCCAATAATTGTGGCACACGTGGTTTTGTTAAAAATAAATATTTCTTCATGAGGGATTTTTTTTTTCTCAGAATAAATTTACTTCAATTAAAGGTTATTTTTCTCATTTGTTCAGTGTGAGATTAAGCTAATTCACCAAACGGTGAATTTTTTATAACCCTTTTTACTCATCTTTACCAGGGGTGTCAATAATTGTGGAGGGCACTGAGTGAGTGAGTGAGTGAGTGAGAGAGAGTGTGTGAGAGAGTGAGAGAGAGAGAGAGTGAGAGTGAGTGAGTGAGTGAGTGAGTGAGTGAGTGAGTGAGTGAGTGAGTGAGTGAGTGAGTGAGTGAGTGAGTGAGTGAGTGAGTGAGTGAGTGAGTGAGTGAGTGAGTGAGTGAGTGAGTGAGCGAGCTAGCGATGTAAAATGATAAACAGTGCAGGGATCTAAGTTACAGGTTGGTTCCATGCTTGGCTCTGTCTGCACTCTCTAGCAGATTGTCCCATCACCTGACCCTGGACTCTACTGGACATGGTGACAGGAGACAATCACTTTTGTCCCACCTGGGTTTGGCTTGGTTATGTAGTCCAGGGTTTCAAAGGGTTTACCACTGCATTAGATCTTTCTAACTGCAAATCAGGTGCACACAGGCTATCGACTGTCCCTCGGGAGACATACGTCTGTCCTCTGATAGGCACTAGGTCTGCTGTGCTTCCACAGGTGGGTGAAATGGTCAGTGTCTTGCCGGTGCATGTATCAGAGGAGAGCAAACTCTTCAGTTGTAGTGACCGTGGTGGATTGGGATGGTTCAGTGGTAACTCACTGCACCATTGGTGATGCCAAACATGGGGAGAAAAGATATGTATTATTAGACAATTATTATCAAGTACTAATTACAGTGGAGGAATATTCACTTCTCTTCTAAGTTACTGTGATGGTTTAACTGGAATGAATGTGATACCAGTTTTCGTTTTGTTTTCTTCACAGTTTTCTCCACAGTAATATCTGTGGGCTTGTCCAATGTCTGCACCGAATTATGTAGATTCTGGAGAGCACACACCAGCATGTACGTCCTGTGAAATGCATCCAGCTTCAGCCTTTGAAAATCTGCGACCTGCAAGAAACACGGATGGCCTGAGCAGATCAGAGGAGTAGCTATTGAGCAATCAGGTGATCGAGAGCCTTCCAGCTGAAGACCTCCATCCCTCTGCCAGTGGGCAAAGTATAATCACTGGTACTACTGGCACCATCTAGATTTGACCTAAAAGCACACCAGTGCACTGAAGACAAATAAAACTAATTCCTAGGTGGAATACACAATTTTGGAGGCGTGTGTGTCTGTGTGTGTTTGGCTTGTGCATTGCGATTTATACTTAAACAAGCATTTGCTGGTTCCAAGGCATGGATAGTAACAGGGTGCATACACTGCATCGTGACATAAACGAATATGCACGCAACCAAAAAAAAGAAAAAGAAGACAGAATGGGACCTTTACCCTAACGATTGTTTTGGGTAGTTTACCCCTTTTTTTGTTGAGAAAGCTACAAAAGTTTTTTTTCTTCACTGGGACAAACTCCTGGGATGTCTATTGTGTGTCTAATGTCATGGATCATCCACGCATATGTCCTTTACCTTCTGTGAGTGACTGAAGCATGGTTTCTATGCCCCTAAAGGGGTTTCTCACTTCTCACAACTGGGAAAGGCAATGGTGGCGTATCTACATCCAGATTCACTTCCATGGTGATTGATACTCTGCACTAATCACGTCTGAAAGTTGTTTCAAACTTTATCAGCATGTCTAGGTGTCACATTTTTTCAATCCATTTTAAGAACTATTTTCCATGCAATACACAAATAATATATATTTGGCATAATGTATACCTGAAAAATAGGTATACATAAAATAAGTAGGCCTGCATCAAATGCCTTATGTGAAATACTTTAGTCCTTTACAGAACAGTAAAACATCCGTAGATTTACCAGCAATAAAAAAAACACACCAATTTTTACCAACATTTGGGACATCTGTTTGTGCAATTTGGTTAGTTAAAGTAAATTGAAAATTCTGAGTGATCTGCAGGTGGGTTTTCAAATTTTACCAGCATCTGGAGTAAAAATGATTTTATTGTACATTTGATCCAGGTCTACTGACAACACTCATAGTAGAAAATATGTTAAACAAATATGTGTGTGCTTCTTTTCATAATAATGTTTTAATAATATGATTATGCCGATGCACAAAGATAAGTTAGCAGGGCTACATTTGTTGTTGATGTGAAGGGCACTGGCCAGGTTCCTGTCTTAACTCAAAGTGACAGTAGGAGACATTCACGGCAACATTGTGCACTCCCTATTCAAAAAATCAATGTCTAACTTGGAGGATAACAGGAGCCCCAGAGGGAAGAAATGAAAGCCACAGGATGGTCAATGAGACCGTCCCATTCAATGAGGAGTAAGGGAGAGGCAATGAAAGGACAGGGACGTCCTTAAACAAACATCCCCGTTAAAGGCGCCTCGGTCCCGCTGCTTTCTGACGGGGGCTTCCAGGGGGTGGGTGGGGTGGGGGTGGGGGGAGAGCTTGGCCTTATCCCAGTACTCAGCCAAACTGGCATGCCACAGGGCTTACATCAAAGGGCTGAGCCCATAGATATAGAACCATAGATGTGACATATCATGTGATGTAATAGTCATTCTGAAATGTAACAATTTGGCAGCCATCTTACCGGGGTGCAGTTCCTAGCCAGCTATAGTAGGAACCTATATCAAAAGTGCCATGTACTGTCTTTCTTTCTAACCCACTGTGATGTCACAATCGGGTCTCAGAAGCCAGATAGCTGGTCATTGGCTCATAGATATAGAACCATGGTTACTGGTTACCATCTTACCTGGGTACGGTCTCAAAAATTGTGCCACTAAACTATGACGTATGACTAATCTATGGTTCTATATCTATGGCTGAGCCCCTCTCTCCTTCTGCTGTCCCGGGCAGTGTTCACACAGACTTCTATGGTTTCCACACTCATAGAGACACAGCTGGCCCTGCTGGACTCTGCAGACAAAGAGTGCAAAGAACTGGTTTTGTTTCACACAAATTCCTGCTGACATAATTGGTCCTGATATTGAATGAGCTGTTTAATTTTGTCTCAAAACTCCCTAAATATCTTGAAATCACAGTATTTTGTCAGTTTTGTGGGGATACGCTAATCCTTTGGTAGGTTTCCATCCAGGTATCAAGGAGTATTTTTCCTGTGTGTTTAATAATTATGAATAGTATATGCCTTAGATGATACTTTATACAAGTGAGGTAAACACAGAAACCTTCCCTTGATTCCCAATGGCAACTAAAGATGTTTAAGGTGCCAAAAAATGTTCTTTTATAGACATAAAAAATAAGCCAAACTGAAAAAAAACTCAATAGGTAAAATGTTTTTTTCATCAATTGGATGTTTGGAGTCATCGTTGGGTTAAAAAAAAAGCATGGTCAGTGGTTTACATTATTATATTTCAGACCACCAAGTTGGTGTGTTGGACCAGTGGCTGCAGGTACGCTATGGAAACACATAATAGACACACCATGAGAATATTGGCCTGAAGAGAATTTAAATATAGTTAATTTAAATATTGAGATGCTGTCTGATTCCCAGACAGGATGACACAAGTCATTCCATAATGTCTAGGCCCAGTAGCTGAAAGCTCTGCTACCCCTTCTTACTTTCAAAGATTTCAGTGATGGGCAAGTAGCCAGCTGCCTGGGACCATAAGTGTCTACAGGATTATATGAAATAATAAGTTTACTCAGGTATGACAGAGACTGCACATTCAGAGCTTTGTAGGTAAGGAGCAGAATTGTGAAGTCTGCACAGAATTCAGTAAAGAGCCGCAGCAGAAGGGTCGGGGCCGATGATATATAATCAAGTTTTTGTTTTTGTCAAACTCCTTGCAGCAGTAGTCTATTCTGGATCAATTGGAGAGTGGACAAAATACAATTTAGGCTGCCAGACAGTAAGGCATTGCAATAATTCAGTAAGGGAGAAAAGCATGGACACATTTTCCTGCATCTGTGCATCTCTGAAAAGATAGCACGCATCCTAGTTTTGCAGTGTTTCTAAGCTGGGAAAAATGGCATTCTGGTCACATTCCTTATAGAAAGAGACCAGGGTCCAATAATACATCAGGTTGTCTAACCTTTGCTTTTTGAGTCACCAAAAAATAATCCACATTCAGGACAAACCTCAGCATCCTAGCAATGAGCTCATGAGTCTAAGGTGCACAATTTCTGTTTTGCCAGAATTTATTAACACAACATTACCAGTCATCTAGTTCCTATTGTCATTAAGAGATTATTAGTCGTTCTGCTTGTTTGACTTCCACTATATGCAAATATGCCTTGAAATTCCTGATTCCTCATATCAATGGACATATCTTTTCCGTGTATAAACTGAAATCTGTCTAAGACATATGGGGCTCTGGGCTCTATTTTCAAACCAGCGCAAGGGGACGGTATAGTCAAACGCAAGCTTGTTGACAGCATCAACGTCTTAAAACTGGCGCTATGGCGTTTCTCAGCAATACCGCTAGGATCAACAAATTCTCAACATAACATCCTTTCGCTTGCGCTGCAGTGGGATGGGTGGCGCTGTCTGGGGCGTGTTCTAAAATACTTTCGGCTCAGTGACAATTTGAACCAACGAAAACCCATTGCGTTATGATCAGCTGGAACCACCTCTTAGCGGGAACGCAATAGACTCTGGCAATTTGCCAACTTATTCGTCATGTAGTTCTATGTAGTGTCTATAGGTGATGCCAACATTACACTTCCATTTAATGAACAAATAGCCTATAATTATTATTAATTAATTTTAATTTAAACTACTAGAATAAAACAGGACAGCTTACAAGAAACTTGCGATCATATAGGCCAATAGCCTATAATATATAAATTACACATTGACACAGTTGAATCATAAGCCTACCATTTGAATCATAATTATGCCTACATCACCTAATGTAGGCTAATTAATGCATTCGCCACCTCCTCCCGTGCCTTCCGAACTTCTGGGAGACGAGGTGGTGTGGATTGTGATCCATAAATTACTACAGTCCTAGCCTGTACTTCTGTTGCAAGTATGTCTGATTCCTGTGCGGAAAATCGCTCTTGTCGTTGACGGTCCAGTGCGTTTGGGTTGCTCATTATGAAATTGCATGGAGCGATTGCGTTCCAACTGGCTTTTTTTTAAAGCATGAGAACAACAATTTGATTGGCTACCATAGAGACACACCTTGGACGTTTAAACCCAGCCTTTTAGCAATACCGCCATAAGGTGCGCCAAGATTGCCGTCATGAAATTACCAAATTTCTCGCCGACACGCCCTCAGAGCGATACCGCCAAGCGATTACTCTTGCGTTCACCATTGCGTTTGGTTTATTAAAATAAACCAAATATTGCGTTGCCGCTAAGAGGTGGTTCCAGCGGATCATAACGCAATGGGTTTTCGTTGGTTAAAATTGTCACTGAGCCGAAAGTATTTTTTAGAACACGCCCCAGACAGCGCCACCCATCCCACTGCAGCGCAAGCGAAAGGATGTTATGTTGAGAATTTGTTGATCCTAGCGGTATTGCTGAGAAACGCCATAGCGCCAGTTTTAAGACGTTGATGCTGTCAACAAGCTTGCGTTTGACTATACCGTCCCCTTGCGCTGGTTTGAAAATAGAGCCCATGATCTGACCCATAAGAGTATATCCCAGCTAGACTTTATAATTGATTTCAAAGAATCCCAAATGCGGTGTTAATACTATACTGTAAATCTGTACAAAGACATGAAATTGGCCAGAGACACAAACATATGATTTCTACTTTCACAAGAGCAGTTATTTTATTTAGGTTTTTATACCTGGAATTGTTCTGATACCTGGGATCATAAAAACTCAAATAAGTGAGCAATTGTTCCGCCATGATATGATTGTTTCTAATATTTGTGAAATAAATGTTTGATTAGAAATGGTTCTGTAAGTCAATGGAATGTTTATATCTTGGTTTGCTGTATGTTTTTAATGAGGGATCAATATAGCTATTCAGGAGGAGTCAGTTATACATCGCTCAGAAACAAGTGTTAATTATTTTCAAAAAAGGTTGCCACAGAGCACATAGAAGCTCGTTTAAAGGCTCTACACATCTACCCGATGAGACAGGACTGCCTTTTTTTGTCAGGACTAATTACTATTCTTTTATATCAGTAGCCATGCCAGGGCAGACCAGATCATTACTTTTTTGCCGAACTCACACTGAACCTGTGTAGAGGAGAAAAAAAAAAACTTTCTGAAAGAGTATGCAGCTGTGAAGAGTATGCAGCTGTGGAGAGTATGCAGCTGTGGAGTGTATGCAGCTGTGAAGAGTTTGCAGCTGTGGAGAGTATGCAGCTGTGAAGCAGCTTTTTTGGTCACTTCAACCCTGAGCCCTCATATTATGTCCAGGGTCAGTTTGACCCGATTCAATTTTTGACATCTCTTAAAAAACAGTTAAACTTTTCATCTTGACACTATATGATTTTCCCAAATTTGTTGGGATTAAATAATAAACACAATAAACTTAATGCTATATTTTCAAAAGTCTTGTACCAACTTTGTATACAAAGGTGCTGTGTGGGCTCATTTGTGGGGTAGCTGTATAAAATGTAAGAAAATATATGACTTTTTTTTTTTTTATCTCAAATTTTTTGTGGGTAATTCTGGTGGCACTTTCCCATATAGGTTTTAAACTTCACAAACTTTCACTTATCTCATGCTCAAAAATGAGATGTTTCATCACAGATTTTTAATATTCAAGGATAAAAGGCTAGTCAATTTGGAGACACATAAAAGGTGACGCAGAAAGTGTCAAAGTTGTTCTATTACATTAGTTTTGTGTCGGTTTAAACTTTCAGGGTCAATTTGACCCCAAACATAAAATGTGTCGTAAAATGTGAACATAATATGAGGGTTCATTCAAACTTTTATCATGGGTCAGTCTGTTAAAATTGAAGCGAATGCAGACCCATGGTCCAAACCATCTCGTTACCAGAGGAGAAACTGGGAATTCTAAACTGGGAATGGTTCAGTGCATCGTGGACACACAGCCGGCTGGAATGGAAAGCTATGCAGCATATGGTTGCGTTTCTTAGAGTCATGAAAAGGAGGCAGCGAGCTGGAGGAATATCCTGTATTCGGTATAAAGATTTCAGTGTTTTCTTTTTGCTTTCGTTTCTTATATGTTGCAGGATCCTTCTGTGTTTTACAGGGCAGGTAAAGTGACAAAGGGGGACATAATTTTATCCCTCCTTTGAGCAATGAGGCATGCAGGAGCCTAGAGATCGCAAACTCCCATCTGTGATAAATGGTACATCTCCCATCAGCCAACCACTCTTATCCACTGCTAATGTTACTTGTAGCCAATGGCTGACTTCTGTCAAAACTGAGATATAGATTTTTTTTTTCCCGCATAATTGCAAACTGTAAGTAATTCATGATAACGGACCTCATACAAGGTGTCATATGAAGACCTGAGAGAGAGAAAAAAAGCTATATATGAAAGCATTCTTTCATTGATTTGCTTTTTAATACAAATGGCTTATAAGAGCAATGCTGCCATCTCAATGGCTTTTCAATGGGGTCCTCCATCATCATAGTCCATGTAAAATATCCGAAATACGATTTCACACATGTGCAGAGAGCAAACACCATTTGGATAGCCACGGTCAATTGGATAATGGGGAGTTTGTGTCTTGTTGCTATTTTCTGCATTTGCACATCTTCTCATATGAATGCATTTCCCAGTAAAATAATTTACATTGTCATAATTTAGAATTCAGCTTGTTTTGTGAATCACATTTGGGACTAGACATGATATATGACCCATGCATGCAATTTGCCATATACATGGCAGTGAAGTGTTTTAGTAGGAGCTAACACTAGCCGTGAAAGACATAAACTGCAGTTCCACTTTACCTACCTAGCATTGCTAAATACAGTAGAATGTTGAGCTGCAGAAGGCGTAAAGCCTAATAAAACACAATATTGCACTATATCATTAAAAAAAAACCTGTTAAAAGTGTTTTAATATTTCAATGCATTTCATATACTTAGCCTTATTTAGTACATGTCTGGTGTAGACTTGGAAGAAGAAACCATATTGTCTGATCTGGTTGTGGTCCCCACATTCCTCCCATGGTATCAGTGAGAATCTGGACAGCCTTGCTGACATGAACCTGTACCCATTACAGAGTCATAGAAACTGGGGGAATCCTTTCACAGGCTACCCAGCTCTCTTACCCCGACTTGTTTCCCTCCCCCTGACTTGAAATGAAAACACATTCTTTCACTGTGGTTGGGTGGTTGCCAGGCAACAGGGAGAGAGAATCACTGGTGGTAGAGGTTAGAGGAGTCTCAACTGCCTTCCCGCCCAAATCTGTCCATGTCCCCGTGTGGAACTTTGCACTCTCCAGTCACCCACCTCACACACACACACACACACACACACACACACACACACACACACAACCAGAAACTCTTCTTTCCAGTTAAGTTGTACAGTGCTGTGGCAGACACAGACTATGAGATCATAAATATACATTTTTAAATTAATCTTATTTGGTTTATGTAAAATAAATGTCAACTATATATTTGTAAAAGAAAATTCACAATGTGCTTTCTATGTACAGTGGTGTTTCATATAAGGAAACTATTTGGCTCTCCCATTAGGTTATGAGCACATAATACGATTGTGTTGTGTGTTTTGATGCACTCTAGCTGGTCTTCTTTGAGATATAAGTATAGGACTCTTGGCTACATTATTTACTTGCTTCTCCTCTGATATGCAGACAGCAAGAAGTTACAAATGTTTTGAGGCACAGTGGCATCCACACCTCCACCCACAACTCCCCAACACCTCTGATCCACCTCAAGCTTGATCTTTTTTATGGGGTGCCTCAACCAGATACAGCTTACCTTGGTTGTTTCTGTTTCTTTCCCCCCCCTAAAATAGATGCTAACACAGACTTTGTGTATGTGTTTTGAATTTTTTTGGCATGTCGTTCTTGTCCTGTTTAATTTCCCCTTTAGTAACATGTCCCTGTGCCCCACAGACAAAGTGCTCTGTAGAATGGTGCTGGACGTACCATCGAAAAACCAAAGGGGGTAGAAACTGCTTATATTTCCAACAACTGGCACCATTTGTCTTCGATGAATAATTTCTGGTGGACAGACGAGCGTTTCTGGAGCGGGGCGCTGAGTAAGTTGGAATGAATGTGCTTTGGAGCCGTGAGTGACAGTTATTGACTCAATGAGGCGTGAGACGTTTGTGTGGGAATGTGGTTATTGATTATTGCTCGGGCCTGCAGGGTCCGGAGATTTCCTAGTGTCACAGCTGGGCTCCCAGGGTTCAGACTTTGTAAAGAAAGGGGGAAAAGGAGGAGGAGGATTGGTGGTGGTGAAGGGGGGGGGGGGGGGGGGGGTCCCTCTTTGTGTCCCTCTCCTCTCGGCACATCTGTAGGCCCCGGCGGACCCCCCACCAGGCCTGAGAGAGGGAAGCTCAATCAGGTTGTCCGGGGGAAATCATTCTTGAATAAATGTTTGGCCTCTCCCGCTCGCCTGCTCGTCCAGCCCCTGCCCCACCCGGCTGCCCTGCGCCTATGACCTGTGACCCAGCAGTGAAAAGTTATTGGAGCAGTGGGTGAACTCTCCCAGGCGCGCTTGTGCGGCAAGGCTGGGAAAGTGCCCTTCTAGGGTGAGGAGTGTGGATGGGGGTCACAGTTAAAGGAGTGAGGATGGGTGGGGGGGGGTTACGTCTGTCATCTATGGAGACCCCCTCAGCTAAGTCCTTCGCCCTGTTTGCGCAAGTGTGCCAGGGACGCTATTGTCACACCGAGTATTGGCTGAAAACAGGGCCCCCATACTTCTAGATTTCAGTTAGAACTACCTCTCTCTTTATCTCCCTTCCTTTGACTCTCCTTCTTCATCTCCTTCTCTCCATTGCTCTCATTATTCTCTTTTTAACATCGTCCACAATTTTGCTCTGCCTCTTCCCTTCCCTTTAGAAACTCTTAAATGCTCTTTTCTCAGCTCCTCTTGGTCCTCACAGATCTGTAGCCAAGTCTGCCCTGCTTTGTAATAAGGCAGCCTATACCTCAAAGCAATTTCATGCTGAATGTATTGATGTAAACTCTATGCAGCCTACATATTTATTAGTAGTTTCATTTTTAAAGAACTCCAGTGACGTTATTGGCGCTATGCAGTATGCACCTAGACCGACCATGTTGTACCAGGGCCTGTGAGCGAGATATTTAGTGCATTTTGGATATTTCTTTTAAAATTTGGACGCCATGATCCAAGGTTTTTTTCTTATAAGATTGCGATAAAAACGTTCTGTACGTGTAATTCGGTTCATATTAAAATACATAAATAAACATTAACCAGTTATCATCACCAATTTTTGCGGTCACTAGCATTGTTAGATAATTTCTTGCTAAAATGTGTGTGGTAGCCTGCGCCTGAATGGCCCTCTGGTGGACACATGCGGAACCAGACTGAAACAGGCCTTCCGTTTGCTGAGCTACATAATAATCACTTTTATTTTAGAAGCCATTGTTATAGGCTGTAATAAGCTAGTAGTTGAAGATTTAAAGTATCCAAACATATGAATGACCTCTTCGTATTTCAAGGAATTAACTGCACCACATTTTGGTTTGGAATTCCTGAACTTTTAAATGTGAATTATCAGCCAGCTAATAGTTAGGCAACATAACCAGATAGTTCCTTACAATTAAACTCAAGTTAATATATCTGAACTAACACACGTGTAATTTTCAGCATAGTTCTATCTGTTTTACAGAAAGCCTGAATAGACTGTAGACTATGGTTGTTGACTAATGAGAGTCAAATAACATTTAATTTAATCTAAATTGCAACCTGGTGCGTTGTTTTGGGATGGATATTTACGTCTGAAATTAATTTTCAAATCTGGCATGCTGATGTAAAGTTACATAGGCTATAAGAATCAGGATATCCCTTGAGCGGATTCGTAAACCCCACGCATTATTTCTGCAATAAAGCTCAGTTGATGACATTTCTAACTTCGCTAAACAAACGAAATAGCTACACCAGAGAAATTACAACAAACGAACCAAAGGAGAACATCTTGTATCTTCCAATACCTCACCGAAGTACTGTCTGATAAACTACTATCCGAGAAAGGACGGGGAAAGGAAGTTGAAATCTAAAACCTGCAGCGGCATACGTCCGCTCATGGAAAGGGGAAGTTAAGGAATAGCCCCTTTTCCTGACTGCTGACGCGGCCAGCGGTTGTAAGCAAACTAGTCTACTTCTTAAAGAGTGTGAATGTAGCTGCTTCTCACAATGTTGTTTTGGATTCTCGTTATTGGGGCGATCACAAGGATAGACTGTTACTTTTCCGAAGAGAAAAACCCAGAAGAATCGAAAATGCAGCCGCCTACAGTCGTGATTGCAATTATTGCACGAAACGCTGCGCATTCGCTTCCATACTATCTTGGAGCACTGGAGAGGCTAGACTACCCCAAAGATCGCATCACGATATGGTAGGTGGGCTTCCAGCAGCACTACAAACTATTCAGGGGTTCGCTAATATCCCTTTATGTTATTTGTATGCACACAAAGGTCAATCGTATTTGGATTTAATCTGTCACCCCCTCCTTCCCCCATCCCTTCTCTCCCCTCAGTAACGCTCTCCCATCCCCCAACGTTTAAAAATGTTTGTACTGTAGTTATTGCTGCAGCTGTGCTGTAATAACAAACAACGATCTTTTATTTTTTTTTAAAAGATTGAATAACTTAAGTAAGTGAAGAATCAAACTGCGAAATCAGTGCTTTCTCTCTATCACTCACTATATATTTATTGCTATTGTTATTGTTAATAGTGTCATTAGTGAATACAGTTAGGCTACATTTATACCTCTTACTAGAATGGAATACAATACAACATCTCTTCTTAATGGAAGAGACTCCTCTTGGTACTTAAATTGATTCCATGCCTGGTTGGTTGCCAGTGTCAACTGATTCTGAGGAAACCCAGATCTGGTGATGCTGTGTTTTGAGCTGTTTGAACCTGTACTCCCAGGGCTGCGACCGATCACAACACTGACAACACCACTGCGGTCCTTCGGGAGTGGCTGACCTCCATGCAGAAGTTCTACCACTATGTGGAGTGGAGGCCCATGGAGAAACCCACGTGAGTATCACCCCTTGCTCTTACCACAGCGACATCGTCACAAAAGTATTCATTCATTTGCCAGGGCGTATGTCATGGAACCCCAAACCAAGTACCTGGAGGGACTAAGAGCTTTGAGGCACCCCCCCGCCCTTGCTTTCCTTGCCTTTTTGTCTTGTTTTGGTGGAATGAACCGACAGGCCTGTGCTTGCCTTCGTCTACGCATGAACCCGGTGAGTTATTGGTTGATGTGTGAGGCAGCCCACGGCTGCGGCCACGTCTCACCAAACCCTCCTGGTGGTGTCCCGCAGGTCGTACCCCGGGGAAATGGGACCCAAGCACTGGACTAACGGCCGGCACGAGTACGTCATGAAGCTCAAGCAGGCGGTGCTCAAGTTCGCCAAGAAACGCTGGGCTGACTACCTCTTGGTAGGGACTCCTTCATTCAAGTCTCTCTCCCCCTTAGCCACTGTCTTCTAATGCCCCGCCCTCTCTCTTGTGAAGGCAGGAAAGCTATAAACGTGAAGGGCATTTGAGTTTACTGCCTACATTAACCGTAACTATAAGGCCTGCCTTCCCACTTGTGACTCCTTTAGCATAAAATGTAAAGTCTTTAAACATGTATATCCATTTACCACTGTGGCCACTGGACGTCTTGGCTTTCCCCTGCGTGTCCAGAACAGGGTGAAATTTGGTGAAATTGTTGCCTTTCGTATAAAGCTGCTATAACAGCTGCGAAGGCTTGCGGAGGCATGAATCCTACTGTGTGTCACTATGGATGCATCTTGACTTTATGTGTAAATGATCCCCAGATGAAATTTTCAGTTGGACAACCAGTCCTTTACATACTAAGTAAGATGGCTCTTGGTGTGTCCGTATAAACACTTGGCTGTGGGTATTATGTTCCTTAGCCTGTGCAGTTACCCTAGAAGCCTCTTAAGACTCTCTGCAGCGGCATCATGTTACATAAGAGGAAGGGTGATTATAGGGGTGGGTACAGGGATGGGGCAGGGGAGAGAAAAGGGGTTTGGTTGGATTGGGGCGGATGAATTGGGACTCTGACCCCTGTCTTCAGTATGCAGACACAGACAACATCCTGACCAACCCAGAAACGCTCAACCTTCTGGTGGCAGAAAACAAGTCCGTCATCGCGCCCATGCTGGACTCCCAGACTGCGTACTCTAACTACTGGTGCGGCATAACCCCACAGGTAACTCATACCCACATACCCTCCGTGTTTGCCCTCCGAGCTCAGCTCATACCCACATACCCTCCGTGTTTGCCCTCCGAGCTCAGCTCATACCCACATACCCTCCGTGTTTGCCCTCCGAGCTCAGCTCATACCCACATACCCTCCGTGTTTGCCCTCCGAGCTCAGCTCATACCCACATACCCTCCGTGTTTGCCCTCCGAGCTAGGAGGGACAGATGTGAATTTCTGTCAGGATAATTCACGTATTGAATATACGAATGAATATATAATTATTTTAGTTTGGCGCTGAATGGGTCTGCTCTATGTACTTCTAGTGCACGCACCAGCGTGCACTGCCTATCAAACAGGGAGCACGACACATCTCCCCTACTAAACAGGATGTATACCCCCCGCCCCCCAAGTACATAGTATCAGATCCAAACAACAGATGGAAGCTGGGGTGGTGGAGGGTGAGCAGCACAGGAGAGGTCTGAATCTTGCTTTTAAAAAGGGACGCTCCACTAGCACGCTAGTGACGTGTGCATGTGATTGGTTGAGTATGAGAACAGGTGTTTGCTGAGGCTGACCAAGAGCTTCCTGACAGAACTTTGCATCGCGCGCTTCATGCGGGATACATCATTTGTGTCATTTTATTTTATTATTTTTTTAAATTTCAGATTTTTCCCTTTTTTTCCCAATTTGGTAGCCAAATGGACCCTGTGTTACTCAATTCCCCCCGTGTAGCAACCGCTAGAGAACCGCCGCTACGACCCCTTCGTCCGGTAGCAGGATAGAGGACGCCACGCCCTCTTCAGGGCGCGACTCCTCGAGCTCCTAACCGTGAGTCCGGCTCACCCAGGGCTGTGTTATGTTCGACGATTCTCTCCGAGTCCCTCCCCCCACCCCGCGAGCAGCCGCCAATTGCCGCTCCCTCAAGGCACCGGCCATACTCGGATCTGGCAGGACCGGGGATCGAACCCCTGATCCTCGGGGCGCAACCGCGCAGACAAAGTCTGCGCCATTTGTGTCATTTAAAAAAAAAATGACACCGTTTATTTCACTATATGTAATGACGAGTATGTTTGCAGTATGTGATGTATGTAAGACTTTAGCTGCCTCCTTCTTGGCCTTGGGCTCCCTTGAAAATATGATTTTCTGTCCACAGTGGCTTTTCTCTGGTAAAGTAGAGGTTACATAAAGTAAAAATAAAACTGCTTTCAGGGATACTACCGCCGCACTGCCGAATATTTCCCTACCAAGCACCGGCATCGGCTCGGCTGCTACCCTGTTCCCATGGTGCATTCCACCATGCTGTTGGACCTGCGTAAGGAGGGCACCAAGAAGCTGGCCTTCCACCCTCCCCACAAGGACTACTCGTGGCCTTTTGACGACATCATCGTCTTTGCCTTTTCCTGCCGTGTCTCGGGTATGGCTCCCCCTGCTGGGCGAACTCCTCCGAACACCATTTGGCACGTAACTGCTGTTGCAAAATAGTTGTGCTAAGTCAAGCCGTCTGTGTGTCTGTTTTGCACCTGAACTGTGGCATGTCTGTTTTGCACGTGGGCGACGGTTTGGCGCCAGAGGTCCAGATGTATCTGTGCAACAAAGTCCGCTACGGCTACCTGAATGTGCCTGCGAAGCCTCACCAGACCAATGAGGATGACCAAATCAACTTTGTTCATCTGCAGCTGGAGTCCATTAGTAAGTACGGAAAAAAAAATTTATTACACTGGATTAAGGTGAAAGGCTATGGGCAAACCGTGACCGTGTTTAACTTTGCACGTGGACGTGCCTGTGTTTGTTTTTGTGTTTACGTTTACGTGCGCAAAGTGAAAAATGGACGGCCATTGTAAAAGTGGAGTCAGTGGAGTGAGCAGGTGTCACCAGTTTTGACTTGTCCTGTGGAAAAAAAAAAGCAAAAATGCAGAGAAAGATTGTGATCTTTCTGAAATGCCACGTGAAAGTTCCTAATTTGTTTTTCAGTTGATGGGCCACCCATGCACCCCTCACGGTATATACATTTACGTACCAAACAAAGAGACCTCATGGGCTTTGATGAGGTGAGATATTTATTTTTAAAAATATTAAGGAAAATGTCCCGTTTTTCAAAAAGGAGATGAAACAAAACACAAGAAGGAATGTATATAAATCAAAAGTGTTTATTTGTTGTTATCGGTTTTTTTAAACCGTTACTCATTTTTATAAACTCACTGAGAGATTTACTGTGCTTTAGTATTGGGGTCACTTCAGACTGCCAAAGACCTAGTCACATGTGACCCCAGACAGTCATGAGGACGTGCTTATATCTTACATAAAAGTTCAGAATTCATCAAACTGCACTTAAACACTTTGGCGGAGGTGGAGAATCATAATCATTAAGTTAAAAAGTGGCCAGAGGCGTATCCACAGCAACACTCGGTAAAATGTTCTCCGTTCCCAGTAAAATGACACATCCATTTTTGTACGTGCCTGGAGAGTCATACAATTGGAATTGCTTTTCTGATTCTGTGTTATTTGTCAGAAAACTGGCTGTAGCACTAGCGATACATGCTGTATTCAGCCGACCGAAAGCTGGCACGTGAATAACTGGTTACCCGCTAACTTGTGGCCCTGTGTAACCAGTATTTCATGGTTCATGGTCTCATTGTGGCGCTTTTTTCATTAATTGTGTGAGTCTTTTTTTTTTTTTTTAAACCTGTGACTTTGCCTTCGTCACAGATATTCCTGATAAATCTGCGTCGGCGTCCAGATAGACTGGACAGGATGCTGTGGTCTCTCAATGAAATGGAGATTGACGTGAAGGTGGTGGATGCCGTGGATGGAGGGTATTTCAGCTCCGCCTCTCGCAGCACCGTCACGTCCCTCACGTTCACGTTCCTGCACGTTTGCGCCGTCGAGCGTCTTTGCAACAGCGTCTCTGTAAAACAAAAACAAACGCTACACAAATACAGTTGAATTGAATTGAAGTCAGTGAGGAAATTGCGCTGCATTTAAAACGCTGTGCAATGCTGTGCATACGATATTCACGTGTACGTGTATGTATGTGTGCTCCATCACACAGGGCCCTTAACAGCAGTGACATCAAGCTTTTGGGCGTTGACCTCCTGCCGGGATACTATGACCCTTTCTCTGGCCGCACCCTGACTAAGGGTGAGGTGGGCTGCTTCCTCAGCCACTACTTCATATGGAAGGAGGTAAGGGGACAGAGGGTGCTCTCTACACCTCTAGTTCTGCAATACGGCTGTTTCTCAGCTGCCCGTTGTTTTTTTTTTTTAGTGTAACTCATTGCGTGGCGTGTTCCACATCTAAAATGATATTATAGCTGCCAGAATACCGTATGAGATTGCAATGTTGCTCCCAGAATTCCCTGTGTGAGATTACATTATAGCTCCCAATATTGCATTTCTGAGATGACATTATAGCTCATGGGATCCCCCCTGTGTAAGCAGACATTAGCTGTGGATCCCCTTGATTTCCCGCAGTTGTAATGATGGACTGCTTCGCTTGCAGATGGTGGACATGCAGCTGGCCAAGGCACTGATCTTCGAGGATGACATACGTTTCCAGGGCAACTTCAAGCGGCGGCTACTGCGCTTGATGGAAGAGGTCGAGAAGGTGGAGCTGGACTGGGACATTATGTGAGTGGGGTGGAGCCAAACAATATCAGGCACCTCTAGACAGCAGGCAGTGTGACAGGGATGTTGCCATGGAGACCATACAGTCTAGTTACTCAGCTGGGTGTCGTGTTTTTCTTTTTTTGTGTGAGGCAAACAGGACCATTGGAGGACTAGTGCCTTCTCCTTGTGTTGCAGTGCCCCCTTGTGGCTGACTCCTTCTTATGACTGACTCTAACCCGCCCCCCCCCCTCCCCATTCTGCCATAGATACGTGGGCCGGAAGCAGGTGAAACCGGGCGATGAGGTGCCGGTGGAGAACGTGCGGAACTTGGTGGTGGCAGACTACTCCTTTTGGACGCTCTCCTATGTCATCTCTCAGCAGGGGGCCCAGAAGCTGGTCAACGCCGAACCTCTCTCTAAGATGCTGCCCGTAGACGAGTTCTTGCCCATCATGTATGACAAACACTCAAAGTAGGTGGGACAAACACCTCGCTGCGCTACCTGCATCTCTATTGTCTAGAAACCTGTCAGACTTGTAGGGTCCTTTTCACTGTTCCCGCTTCTTACCCTACTCCTAACTCCTTAGGGCACCTCTTAGTGAAACAGGAAAAGCTGGGAAAGCTGATTTTCTGCTCTGGCTTGATTGGCATGAAAGACCTGGGCTGCGTCCGAATCAGAGCCCTGTTCCATGTCCACTCAGACCCCTGTCTACTATGTGCCCTGTCCCCTCACATTGCAAGCAGTGTGCGAAAGAAATCCCGCAAAACTCTTTCCAAACTAGTGAGGAAGTAGTTTGAAATATCTTTTTTAATTTTTATTGAGAATATCAATCAGTTAGCATATGACAATTGTTACAAAGTGTAGACTTTGAATGAAGATAGAATTAACAAAAATCAAAAAGAGTATTTCGTAATATGACCCACTCTTGTACCATAGATATGCATATACGCTCTACGTCTTTTACGTTTTTACTTCCGAGTTACTTACTGAAATTGTCAGGTGAGTGCACAGTTCTGCAGATGAGTGTGCTCCTGAATTCCCTCAACAAAACCCTGGAAATAAGGGGTTCATCCTGATGTTTTAAGTGCCCCCATTTGTGAGAAAAAGTCACCCACTCAAAAGCTTTTTGATGAAGTGGACTCAAATATGCGTACTCAAAAGGGTGTAGGGCTCTGATTCGGACACAGCCTTGGAATTAGGTGTGGAATGTGGTCATTTCCTACTTTTACATTTATAGACAGGACGACGGCCGGAAGTAAGAGGGCTCTCGTGCTCCTTGTTTGCAAGTTTATAACCCTGGGTTTACATTTGAATTCCAGAGTTTGGTACTGGCCTCCTGACGTGTTCTCATCTTTATCCAAATGTGTCAGCTTGCTTCTGAACTTTTCCTGCGGAAATGTGTTGTATTTTTGCTTTCGGTTCAGTTCTGAAGACATGTCAGCTTGTGATTCGTTAATGTGGTTGAAAATACTCTGTCGTGGTGCGACCGAGCAGTTACAGGAGTAGGCCCAGAGACCCTCTGAGCCAATGGGAGCTTAGCCCAGAGACATAGTCTGGAAAATGCATCAGAGCAATGGAGTGTATGGAAAACTGGCCCTCTGCCCGAGTCCCACTGTGGTGTTAATAGGCTCTGCTTCCCTTGTCCAGCCACACACAGGAATGCTACTACTCACAACGGATGCTCAGAATTCCATACCTAAATCATTAATTATTTAAATTAATTGGGTGATTTCAATGTGCCATCTGCAAGGCCTTCTGACATTATGTGCTCAGATTTTCTCAGTTGTTTTTACTGTTTTTCTAGGAACATGTTTTAGCTGTCAAGGGTGTTAACTTTTGAGGCAAGACTTGTTGAAATGGTTATGATTCAAAGCCCTGGCCACTATTATTGATGTACATTATTTAGTATGTGTGCATGAAACTGGTTAAGCATAACCATAAATATAAGCACTGTGCTAATATACAAAACGATTGCGTCTTTACAACAAGAGTTGCTAATTGTTACCCTTCACCTTGTGCTGTACCCCTTGTATATTCCAGTTTATAATTTTGTTTCCCCTTTTTTATCCATAGTGCTGAAAACATTCAAAGTGTTCCTTGAAGATATTTTATGTATAAACTTTAAACGATTCCTTGATAATTGTGGGATGGTACAGGTTGATAATCAAATGCATGCTCTTTGGGGAGGTCAGAGCTTATGAGCATCTCACAAGCACCTGAGCATCCCTCTCTATCAATGTTAGTTGGAAACAGTCCTTGAGGAATTAGCATTTTATAGTGTGTCCTACAGATTTTCATAACCATAAATAATTCTTAAAGGAGCTATATGTAACAAATTTACTGTACTAAATCATAAAATGACCATGATATGTCATCAGAGATTAAGGAAACATGCTAAGTCGAAATACTGGCTTCTCCGACAACAATGCTACAGCCAGTATGTTCTCCTTTGAAATTTCCATTCCGGGTCGGAACGTCTGTATTTGTTTTGGCCTGTGTGATTCACTATTCTCCGAGTCCACTGCCCATTACGAACAACCAGATGTACTCCGGCACTCCGACAGCCGATTTACGAATGCCTAAGCTAAGTTCAACATCGTTTCCATTTAGCTAGCTAGCTAAAGATTTAAATATATATATATAGTTACTCGCTAAACATACCACTAACGTTAGCTTAATATCTGTGTGACCATAAACATAGTCAGCCATGCATCTAGCTAACATTGACAGAGTTATAAAAAATCCACATGAGCTGGTTTATAATTTGCAAACAATAACTAATAAACAAATTGCAAACGTATACATTAGCTGATCAACTTACAGTGTAGGACTCGTCGTCGCTTGTCATTGTCAAAATAGAGTAAGCTCGTCTGAAAATATAGGCTAATGTTGCGCTCGGCTCGTCTCGCGCTCGTGTTCGTTCAGTGTCTCGACTCTCTCCAATATTGTGAATTTGGATTGCAGTACCCATTTTAAACGCTCGGTGTCAATGTTACATATAGCTCCTTTAAAGATTATGTTTTGCCGATTATACTACGGTTGACCATTGTTAGGATGTAAACCACCTTAGGACCAGCTGCTTAAACAGGGCCCACATATTGTTCTGACGGCTGGCCTGTGATTTTCCCCCCCCCTTTACACAGTGAGAAGTACAAGGCGCATTTCACCAACCGGAATTTGCAGGCGTACTCAACACGCCCTCTGCTGGTGCAGCCGTGTCACTACGCCGGAGATCCAGAGTGGGTGAGCGACACCGAGACCTCCACTATCTGGGACGACGATTCCGTGCGGACGGACTGGCGCGGGTCCCACAAGACTCTCAAGGGTTCGGCCCCGCCATCGGGGCTGCAGACCGCGTACCGCGACGAGCTCTAACCCGACAAGGCGTGGAAGAGACCGCCAGTGGCACGGAAGGGAAGCGTCGCGTGTTTCATTGCCACTAGGCAGGGGACGTTTTTGCTGCGTCCCTTCCACAAACGGCAGTGCTGGGGTCTGTTGGCCCTGAGGTACGAGTCCAGCACCAGCTCTATCTCCAGTGGAATAGAAAACCCCTGACCTCCAAGGCCCCCCCATCCCTCCCTCACGTAATAGATTCGGGGTCTCTTGCTCGGACTACCCACAGGTGCTGTACGTCAGTACACCTGGACTCGAGAGCCTCTGTTTCACAGAGGGGGGAAAAAGTGTGTGATGTGTATGCACGTCTCTGCGTGCAGCGGACTGCATTTCTTTTTATTTTCTGTTGATATCGGCGGTGTTTCTCGTGCTTCCTGGCCTACTTTGTTCGCGCTCTCCTGCTCATCTCTTCCCGAGCGTAGCGCACGCTCTCTCTGTGACTTTCCTTCTTATGCCGTGGGTCACTGGGGCCACTACACATTTTGTATTGAACACTACATTCCAGGGTGAAGGAATGAGATCCGCAAATGTAATCTACCGGTGGGATTCAGAAACCTGGCTGAGTGGGTGGGGTCTGCCTCTAGCACTGAGGACTGAATATGCGAGAAGGAAAGGGTTAGCCTATATCCTATATCAGCTGGCCTTAAGGGAAACCAACCTGCTTTTAAACATGATATACTTGTAAACCTCACTGTGACGACAATCAAGTACTTTGAGCATGTGTCTGCATTCAATACCTTTTCTAAATACGAACGGTACCGCTAATTCCTCTGCTTGTAGTTTAAGAATTAAGTTTGTTTCTGTTACTATGCTTCTTACTAGTTATTGGTAGTCTTACCAGCAGCAGCAGTAGTAGTAGTAGTAGTAGTATCTTTATTTATTTCTTGTTTTTAATTTATTTCAGTATCCCACTGAGCCCCAGTCTCAAATCTTAATTTTGTCCTGGGCCTGCATTCGGAATGGCTCCCTATATGCTGTATAGTGCACTACTTAGGGAATCAGCCGTTTTCTCACTGTTCTCTACTGAGAATTTGGAAACCATCAAAATAACCAATCCCATGAATAGTGCAATATAAAGCGTGTAGTGAGCCATTCTAAATGCAGTTTCATTGTACCAAGTGCAAGTAGAAATACCATCCCATAAAAGTGAGTTAAACGTTCATTTACTAGTTTCACAAACAGATTTCAAGCAGATTTATGAAATAATTTTATGCATGTTAATGTTTTTTTAAGAGCGTCGCAATTATTGCTTAAAGAGAGATAACCATTTTTAATTTGCTACGGTGACTATAAACTAATAAATTTGGGCTCAACATTTCTGCAGGCGGTGGCAACTTGCACAATTAGACTAATTACAGAGTGTAAAATGTAAAGGTGCGACTGACACTTAACCATCTGTGCTCTCAAAACTCGCACATAGTTGTACAAGCAATCTATTATTACTATTATCATTATATGTTTTTTAATAATAATTGGTTGCATTTGTATAGCTATATGCTGGCCCCTGTAGAATATTGTAATTGTAAAGTGTAATATTTTTATTACTATTATATAAGATTATTGCATACTTATGTACTATATACAAGCTATGAAACATAGTTTGCTGTATGCATAGGTGTTACATGTCATCATAACTGTCTTGCCTCAACATCATAACTCCTGTCATCCTCGTCCAATTCACAGTGCATGATGGGAGTGTGTAGCATTTTTGTTCTTCTTTTGTCTGTACATTTAGCATGGAATCTGGGTAATCTGAGTATATCATATTGAGTTTGTATATTTTGACATTTGTGCCTAATTTTCATCCATTTAAACAGAAAAAAAACAAAAGGCTTTTTGTTTATTAATGTTAGGTTTTTCATTTAGGCATTTCACTTTCCCAAGTGACTGAAGTTAAAAAAAAAAGCTAATTAACCTTCACCTTCAGGAAGGTTGGCTAACATTGGATAGCTAAAAACCCAGATTATGTTACAAGCTAGCTAGCTAACTAAACTTCACCTTTGTCTACATTAGCTTATTTCAATAACTATCAACTTTCACAGTCCCAAACCTAACCTGGCATCTATGAGAAGCAACATACAGTATTAATAATTTTTTTTATACTACCACATAGCCATTTCAATTGTCTCTGAGAAGCAAAATGCAATGATAAATGAACCTATTGTATAAATTTAAAAAATTATAAAAAATAAAAAAGCTGCCACCGTCTAGTCTGAGGTTTCAGGCATCTCAAAACAGACTGGTCACAAAATGTGACATGGTAGATATTTTCAGGTCCACGTATATGTCATTTTGCTCCAGTAGGAAATGTTACACAAAGTAGGAAAAAATATCACGCTGGTATGCCCCAACTGGCTACGTGTAGAACAATAAATTGGGAATAGTGTCTGTGGGAAGGAATGGAAAACGTTATATCCTGGAACATCAAGTTTATGTTCCTATTTGAAGCGCTGCCTACCCCGCCCCCCTTACTGGAACTGTCAGATATTTCTTGGATCAGCAATTTTCCTTCCTGAGTATGACTGTTGCATCCAGTTTCAGGTCATATTTCTGTAGTAGTCTGACAAACTGCAGCAAACTCGGGCTATAAGGTCTCGTCTCTACATTGGACAGGCCATTCCAGGCTGGACTGGGTTAAGCCTGTATGTGCTTACGGGCATCAGCACACCATTTGTGTTTTGTTTATTAAATGCATTTCTTTACACTTTTCTTTGTGCTCTTCCGTCGGCCGTCTTGGGAAAGGCATAAAACAAAGCATCCAGGCCTGTCCGTCTTGTTGTCTTTATAACTAACGGCCAACCTTTGTCCCTGATCCTCCTTCTTGATGTGTACAGGTGCCTATATAAATGGTATTCACTGTCTGCATTCTTTCAATACCTTCACATAGTGGGGAATTCTTTTCTTTGGTGAATTCAATAGCCAATTCAATAGAGTGTGGATCTTGCCCAATGTGACCATTTTAGAAACCATGGTATGACGTGAGATATAGTTTTTTATAGATGCAGCACTGTATGAAATGAAAGATTTAACTGAATAGCTTCCTTGTTATAATGTAAGAACTACATAAATAGTAGCCATTATGTTTTCCAAACCTTTGTAAAGAGATAGAGATTTAATCCCACTGGAATTTGGGCAGAATGGTGCATTGACACAGAGTGATCACTAGGGGGCAACATAAACATGAGGAACATAATTGGGACAGTGTGCATGGATAGACGTACTTCAGCTGTAGGATAAGGCCTGATCCTAAAGTCCTTAACAGTCTCTTTTTTAAAATTCAGAATATGTTGTAGAGCAACATTATTTTTATCCTTTATGTCGACCTTGACATAAAGGATAAAAATAAAATGTCTGTAGTTACAGCAAACTGTAAAGTAATAAAAGCAAAAGTATTGGGACAGTTGTGTCACAATGGTAATTTCCCCCCTGTACTAATCAAATTTGTATTTCAAATCAAACTGACTATGGGGCAAAACTTCTGTATTTATTTCACGTGATTTTTTTAAAACCGACAATGAACTATGTTACAACAATGCCGTTCAACGAGTCAAATAGGATAGTGTGGAATGTGAGGAGTTTGGCTGGGAAGGCAAACCCAAAGGGACCCTCAGGGAGAATGTGCTAGAACTGTCTCCTAGTACCATAGTCATTTCGTATGAGCATTTTAGGTATGGATCAATCTTATTTTTGCATTAGTTTTCTTTGTCTTAGTCTTTGTTTTGTTGTTTGTCTTTTTTCTTTTTCATATAGCATCGTGTTCTTCAGTCGTCTTTTATTGTGAATAAAATAACATCATTTTAACATCATTGAAACTGCCTATGCTTGGTTATTGCCGACGGTCATATTGTGTCATGAACTGTTTTCCCTTTTTTCAGTACATCCAAAGTATGTGGCTTGCTGGGGTGTGCATCTCTGTGAGAACCATTCGCTGCATTGGTCTCATATGAGGTTTTGGGGTAACACCATTACCGGGTTACTCCCCGAGCATATTGATATCTCACTAACAGGATGTGCAGCTGCTCCGGGATAGCTGTTAATTTCAGCGGCCAGATTGGTCCTAGTGTTATTTCATAAAATAAAAGAGGGGTCATGTTTTGATAAATTTATATAATCTCACTAACCAGATGGAGTAAACTTTAGTTAGGGCTTCCTGGCATAGCTGTTAATTTTGGTAACTGGCTACATATTTTTCAGGCTAAATTCACAGTGCAGAAATGTGAATTGCAAGATTCCTGGATGAGTAGCACCTTTACCTGCTAGGATAGACTGTCTTAATGTCAGATATTAATCAGATTATATAAATGCCTAGATAGTCAGCAGTCTTTGTCTCTGGGGTTCAGGGTCTTGCCACCCATTATTTCATATAAGCACACCCCAGTCACTGCACGTATATGCACATGTATTGACACATAAACATCCAGGTTACAGTTTTTTAAATTAATGGAGTCTGATAAACTTGTTTTAAAAAATAAATAAAATCCAAACCCATACAACAATTTTTTTTCAAGATAATGTCTAGTGTTTTGTACAATTTATTCTTTAAAAAAAAAAGAGATTTCATTCACTAATCACTCTACGAACAAATTTGTTCTTAAGACTTTCTTTAAAACATTTTTAAAAACATTTCGGGATTAACTGATGTTTGCGTTCTGAGCTTCTGCTCTACCCAAGAAAAAAATCCCAAGTAAGAAAACAATGGTGAATGCCAGAATGTTCATAAAAACGTTTTAAAGAAAGTCTTAAGAACAAATTTGTTTGCAGAATGGTTGGTGAATGAGGCCCAATGTTTTCTTTCTATCCAGAGTTTTCTGGCACATTTTCTCTAGTCGAATAAGGACAATTTAGCATTTTCAAAAAAAACTTTGATGGGATTCATTTAAAAGGAAAGTTATGTGTAGCCTAATTAATTTTAGCTGGTTTTGCTTTTTGAAGTCCTGACCTTTACTCTGCTGAAGCAGAATGGATTTCAGGTGTGAAATTCAACCTACACTCAACCTACCCCTTCTGTGCTGTGAGTCTTCTTATGGGAAACATGACTTTGTTTTGGTCTGCGTGACATCTGCAGCACAGGCTACTATGTCACTCATGCTGTCTGGTGCAGTTGTTTGGAACGGGGCAATTTTGGAGGAGTGGAGGCTCTATCTCTGCTCTGATTGGATACAGGAGGTTACATGAGGGCAACCAGTGAACTGCAAGTAGGGACTGGAAACCGTGCCTTTAGTTGAGGATCATCCTAAACTAACTAACACGTGTGTGCCTTTCAATGAAAATATTTCCCTCAAATATTATGAAAATGTAGTGAGCTTTTCTCTGCATAGAATGAAAATGAAATGGTGCTAAAACACAGACCACATTTACATTTCATAGAAATGTGCTGGTACAAATGGCACTGCAAGATACGGTTACTGGATGCCAGGAAGTCTATGAAATCCAAAAGTCCTGCAGAAACACTGGACAAGTAGAGATCCACTGATATGTACAGCTGTAAGTAAGCTCAATATTTATAAATGGCCATTTGTTCCCGATTCATCACGAAAGATACTGTGCTCTAGTTTAAGCCTGTCACATCCAACAATGTGATGATGTGACGGTGACTTCACTGATGCTGAATTTCCGCTTCATTTTCCTCCATTTTGTCACAGCTGTGTGGAGTTATCGCTGTGGTTCCTGTGATTGTGCTCTGTTGAACTGATGTGGTATCAATCAAGCACCTCACACAAATGGATGCTGCTTTTGAGTTACTGAGCTGTATTTTAATGATTAAATGTGAAAAATACTCAACTTTAATGATTCAATGGAATCAACAAAAATAACACTCTCAAATTAATTAAATGTAGGCTATTCAAAAAAAAAGAAAACAGCTCCTGTATTCACACCCTTGTTTTCAGTAATCTGTGCACCCTCCAGTTGTTTTAAATGTATTATTGACCCAATATTGGAAGTGTATCTTTGGCTTTAAAAGTAGCATGTTAATGCAGATTTTTTTTTTTTTACATTTATTTAAAATAATAGTGAAAGGTGGAGACCTGTTAAACAAAATATTTTTGAGCAACTGTATTTGTGATATAAAATAATATAACTTTTCAGGAGTAGCTATACAGTGCCCTCCAAAATTATTGTAAAGTTGAGCAAGAAAGGTTGTATAAATTAGACAACATGGGTAATAAACTATAGACTATTGTATGATGGTTCTGTAATGGAAAGAATAGCCTGTATAAACGTTTGAGGTCATGTTCACATGCTTCTGAATAAACTTTGTCGCTCATATTATTCAAATTTACTGTAGCCTACATTAAACCACTAGACCTATTATATTACACATTAATTAGCCATGTACACATAATAATTATAGGAAAATAACCTTTCCCCAAAAACCTATGTATGTGCTATTAGGGATTTTTGTTACTTGCCAGGGCTCGTAACTAGTATTACTTGATTCGGAGAACAGCTGTTTTCACAGTGCAATCCAGGTCGAACACGCGACACAGCCATTTTTGACTGGTTGGATCTCGCTACCTTCCGTATGTTCAGCAGCCTCTGCCTACGGTGACGCTTCTGAAACATTTAAGGGAACCAGCAATCAGGAAGGACAGCGACACGAAAACGGTAAGCCTCGTGCAGCCTATTACAGCGTGCTGAAAAACACTGCTGACGTGTGACTCGGAGTGCAATATTACTGTGTATGGACTGGTTATTTGAGTAAAGCAAATTCAGTTTCATTTTGCAAAACTTTTGTTACATCTATAAGATAAACGTAAATAGTTTTTTGTCGAAGTGAATTATATGCCTTTATTTTAAATGCGAAAAATGTAACCGCGGAGTTCATATGACATTCTATTTTCTGCTCACTTGCGTGGTCAGTTTGTGGTCGTAATGATTGGACAAGACGTGTAGCTAAGCCTACTCACTACTCGCGAGCGGAACCCAAGGAGTGACAGGGAAATAGGGCACGCTTATTTCTCATTAGGCTGCAGCATTTATATTCAATTTGCCGCGGTGCTGTGTCACTTGTAAACGTAGTAATAAGTAATTGATTGGACACAGGTAGACACCTCTGCGTTATGTAATAGCTACACAGACAAGATAATGGGGGCTGTGGGATCAGACCAGCTGGCTCGCTTTGCGCATCGCATCTGAAAGTTTGCAGGTTTCACGTGGAACAAAATGGCCACGCTGCAACTGAAACCAGTACAACATCATAAATGCCCAACGAAGTAGCCTAGCGATATTGTGGAGCTATGTTTACCTACAGTTATGGTTTCCTAAATAGCACATTGGACACAAGCCTTGCCTGGTTTCACTAACAAACTAAACGTATTGCAAAAAGTACAGCGTACTTCGTCCACAGCTAGTTTTGTCTCTCACCGGTAATATATTTAATTGAATGCTCAATGCGTTTCTTTGCATGTCCAATATGATTGTAATTTATTTTTTGCCCCACTCTCACGTTTGTGGCCATAATAAGACGTGGTTGAAAAAAAACAGTCCGTTAAATTACTTGAGTTGCGTTTTATTTGTTTGTTCCCGTTTGCTATATCTTGTCTGAGTAATACAACTTACAATACTTTTGGGTATTGTGTATCCTAATACATAACACCGTTTTATTTAAATTTTTATTTTTTATTACCAGTCAGGCAAATCACTGTTTGCTAGGCTAGCCTACCGCGATTAAGGTTTTTTTTTTTTTTTTTTTCCTCAAAATGAAACCCTAATGTTAATGAGGTTTCAATTAACGTTAGGCTTAACCTACCAAACACATAGTATTTTAAAGGTAAATGTATTTTAAAGATAAAAAGAAGTAACATCATTTAATTGCACCCTCGTACACACCATAGACTGTAGACTGTAAAAGATTGCATACTGGGGTTTTAATTTAGAAACGTTTTGCCAAATGTGGTCTGTAATTGAGTTTCACCTGTGGGGTAGGCTACTATTCCATCTTTAGGAATTATAACTTATCAAAAATGACCATGTCCAGAGTTTCCAATCAAATGTAGCCTAATTTATTTAAACAGAGAATGGTGATCACAATGCACAAGTTGTAAGGGTTGGTGGAAACAGGACCCAGTAGCAGGCAGGAAGTACAAAAAACCGAAGTTTAATAAAGGGACAAGGCAGTAATCCGTAGTGCAACAGACAGGGTCGAAAACCGGGGAGACAGGACAACGGTACAAAAACACAGTCCAAAGAGTAGTCACAGAACAGGCCGGGGTCGGAACCGGGAAGGCACAGCAGAGGCACAAAAACAGAATCCACAATCAGGGTCGCGAGAATTCAGGCAGGAGTCAAAACCAGGGAGGCGTTAAAGGGAACAAAAAGAAAACAAAATGAAGACAAAATACAAAAATAAAATAACAGGAGAAGGACGAGGGATAAGGAAAGCCAGAAGGAAGAAAACAAGATACGAAATACAGAGGAAACCCGAATGTTCCCAAAATCACCCCAATAGTGCAATGACAAAGACAGGGAGTGGAATCTCGGGAAACATGGAGCAATACTAAACACAATACACAAAGTCAGGAAAATAATAAACACAGAGAATAAACGGAGGAAAATAAATAGACAATCGCGATGATAATGCTGGGAAATAGGCAAAAGAAATCAGAAAAAATAATTACACAGAATAAACAGACAGACAAAGTACAGGATCCTGACACAAGTACACCGAGTAAAGCAAGGTACAGCAAGAAAAGTTTCAAACGTCACAGGAACAACGATCACTGTCATGCTAATGCACAGTACCCTAATCACTCCCCTGTCGCAGGAACAAAGATCACTGTCATGCTAATGCTAATGCACAGTACCCTAATCACTCCCCTATCACAGGAACAGTGATCGCTGTCATGCTAATGCTAATGCACAGTACCCTAATCACTCCCCTATCACAGGAACAGTGATCGCTGTCATGCTAATGCTAATGCACAGTACCCTAATCACTCCCCTATCACAGGAACAGTGATCACTGTCATGCTAATGCTAATGCACAGTACCCTAATCACTCCCCTATCACAGGAACAGTGATCGCTGTCTCTGACCAAATGGCCGTCTAACCTGAGTGTCCTGCAAAGATGTAAATGAGAGTTTGTGAGACACCACTTTGCATTGTTTTCAGACCAAATTAACACGCAAGATAATTTCATGAGACTCAGTAAATTGTATGGCCAATATTCCTCCAATAGGCTAAGTCATATACTCAATGAAATGTCCAGTGAATGGTAAGGAATTAATGGGCAAAGCGTAATGCTTTGTGTAATCTCCGTCTTTGGCTACTGTATTTCTGTTTGCTTGTTTGTGATCTGGTGGAAGCAGCTAGATCACTAATGGCTGCTTTAGAAATAACTGAACCTGTTAGTTACGTACAAAAAAAAGCTTGTGATCCAGTGAGTTTTTAAGTGGATGACCAAGATTTTGAATTTGGGAAAATGTCAACTTGTCCTGGCCGAAGTTAAAGTGTAATGCTATTAACATTCTGTAAATATGTAGCCTACAGTAAACCAGAGAATTCTCCTCTGCTCTGCTCTGATCTCCTGTGCTGTACGAAAATTACCAAAGTTCAGTCTGATAATGTCATGATGACTGATTGGATGGAGTACATGCACTCTTGGGTTTTGTTTCAAATTAGCCTATACAATGTATATGTTTGAAAACCGCCAAACTGATCCCAAACCAGCCCAAATTTTGTTCACTCGCCCAAACCAATTTTGACCCGCACAATCAAATTCAAAACTGCCCAATTGGGCGGGAACCCGCCCAATCTGGCAACACTGAGTTCAGTGCTTAACAAAAGAGGTGTCCTTTGTCAAATATAGGCCAAGACATTAGGACAGGCACTGAGAGAGATGTATACTGTTCGACTGTTAAATGTATCCAGGGTATATGTAAAAGATTATGGAAACGGTTTTTCACTGTCACAGTATTATTTGTGCCAGACATTTGCATGAATTTGAAATTGTGTGCTAAGGGATAATTTTGAACCGGTCTTGCTGAGATAATGTGGACCTCCAGAGGAAATTGCAGGTTTTTTGTGGATGAAAATGTAATGAACAAATATCAGGGGCCAGCTGTAAATTTGTTCATTTGTTATTAAGTAACCATGTACTATAGTTTCATGCCTGGTTGGTGCTATTCTTCTTCAACTATGTGTCAGGACAGTTTTATGCATTTTGATGGTCCTGTCCTGATACACAGCATTTGGCCAGCTCTCAGCTCAGGGGGGTGGAGAACTTCCAAAGCCCCGGCCAAGAACAGGCCGTGGTACTGTAAACATGACTTTGCCTCTTTCAGACTGCGAACAAGGCAGTCGCGTTGAAGTCGCCCTGATGTTGATTGTCGTGTCTTTTTCGGGGTGACAGGTGACATGGCCTTTCTGGGGAGAGCAGCGCGGAAGGTGGGGGTGTGTCGACCGGCCCTTTCGCCTCTCTTTCGCTGCGCGTCTCGCTGCTACAGTACCTCGCCCGAGCCCACGTCTGAGAAGAGCGTGCCATACGAGAAGGTCCTGAAGCAGGAAGAGGGGCTCAGCGGCCCCACAAAGCCCCTGCCTGAGTCAGCGGAGGCTGTGGTGATCGGCGGCGGCAGCTTGGGCTGCCAGACGGTCTACCACCTGGCTAAGATGGGAATGACCAATGTGGTTCTGCTGGAGAGGGACCGACTGACGGCGGGCACTACCTGGCACACAGCTGGTACTGAGAGTGACAGAAAGAATCCACATCATGTATTTGCGCTCTGGGAAATGACTGAAAGGCACACTTTTGTACAGGACAGGACTGTGCCTCTGTCATACAACTCCTGTGCCGTGCTAATTTTTCTATTAAGACCATTACAATGAAGTTATTACAGTGATTCTACCAGTTCTACCCTAGGGGGGAGATTTTTATTGAGAATCACATCGCAATGTGCTATCCCAGTGATCACAGTTACTACATTGATGGGGGGAACCTCAGGATAGGGGAAGTTTCTGTGCAATGCCAAAGGAAAGGTTTTTAAGTGTAAAAGAAAATGTAATCAATGTTTTTGAGGTGGGGCGTGATTGATACCACCATTCTACACTACCCTGAGCTACGGGGGTTAATTGCACAATGCAGTCAAAAGCATAATGTGAAAATGACGTGAGTGCGTATCTGTGACGAGCTGTTAACTCTCCCCTCTGCCAGGGCTGCTGTGGCAGCTGCGCCCCAGTGATGTGGAGGTGGAGCTGCTGGCCCACACCAGGAATGTTGTCAGCACGGACCTCGAGCAGGAGACAGGCCTGCACACAGGCTGGATCCAGAACGGAGGCCTCTTCATCGCCTCCAACAAGCAGAGGCTGGATGAGTACAAACGCCTCATGTCGGTACGAAATAAAACAAACTGGCCTGGTTAGGCTGGACTGTGTGTGGGTGTGTGTAGAATTCTCTGTTTACATTGGCAGTGGAATGGGGGGTGGGGGGTTGTTGAGTCATTGTTTAAATAGGAGCTGGTTGTCCTGTGTCCAGTTGTGATGACATGGAAATAAGCCGCAGGTGATCCTGAGGCACTGAATCCCAGGGATATATATAGCGTTACTGATGCAGGTAGAGAGAAGTTTGGAGTTTTCTCAGCACAAGTTACTGAGGGTTTTTTCACACCAGTCATCCAGTCATTTATGAGCGCTATGAACAAAGTGTGCATAGCAAGTTCTGTCAGGAAACTCTTGCTGGTTGACTCGCAACCATGCGTCTCGTACTCAACCAATCACATGCACACACCTCTAATGGAGCACTCCTTTTTAAACCAAGAATCAGACCTCTCTTTGCTGCTCATTTGTTTTGCTGTCCTTGTTTGCTTTGGTGTTTCTGTGTTAAAATTTGTGATCAACATCCACCACCCCAGCTTCCACCTGTTGTTTGGATCTGCTTTGGTACGGGGGGGTTTCTGGTCATCTGTTTAGCAGGGAGATGCCCGTCCTCCAGAGTAGTACCTAAAGCGGATCCATTCAGCGCCCCTCTGTTGACATTTCCTGCCTCTTTTTCATGACTGAAGAAAGCATGTAGCTGAAATGTTTGCTTGCTCTAGTCTAGCTGGTTCTTTTTCACATGCACGTTTTTTTTTTTTTTTTGCACTATGTAATTTTAATAAATACATATTTTTGCTAGACAACAGTGTCCAATCTAATATCTACAGAGTGCTCTTGACACCTTTTTCTCTACGTTGATCTAGATGCACTTATGACAACTCGTATGTACTGAGAGCTAAAACATTTTTTCAATTTCTTACGTCAGAGAAATGATTATGATCATGTTGTTTGCCATTTCCTGCAGCTGGGTAAGGTGTATGGCATCGAGTCTCACGTCCTGTCACCCGCGGAGACCAAAGATTTGTACCCGCTGATGAATGTGGACGACCTTTACGGCACACTGTATGTCCCCAAGGATGGCACTATGGACCCCGCTGGCACCTGCACCACTCTTGCCAGGGCGGCCACTGCCCGGGGTGCCACGGTAAATATTTGATGTTTCTTCTACAGATGGGCAACGTAAAATGCTGTTTAAGCCGCCTGTCCTCACTGTCCTCTACTGATTATTTTCACGAATCCGGCTTGACCATTTAAATTTTGAAAAAGAGATCTGCAAACACATTGCTCATTTGATTTCAGTCAAATGATGTGAAACTCTTCTAACGCAGATCGCGAACATAGTCTGCCTGCAGCAAGGGGTTTATCTGAGCCATGGTTTTTGCTTCTGAAACATGGCCAACTTGCACTTATATTAACTGAAAGGAAGGGTTGGGTTACAGGATTGCAGGGTAAGATAGGGTTAAATTTGCTAGACAGCCTGACAGAAATTGTCGTTATGAAGCAGTTAGAAAAGTCACATGACTACGGCGGAGTGTAGACAATACATTGTCTAGAATGGAATGCAAATATTTTTGTAAGCTAATAGCCTGGTAGCGTGGAAGCCCTGTTACTCGGCATTAACCATGGCGGTTGTGCAACCTCGTCATACAAATGTATGACCCTAATGACCAATTTTTGCCAGTACGCATACAGAATATGAGGATTGAATGGATTTAATCCCTGAAATAATTCTTGCAAATTGTGTTTGCACAGTAATGTGTGAAATCCCTTGTGACACTCTTGAATTAACTCCATTTTAAATCATGTTGTACATTAGCATACTGCTTCCCTTTTTTACACGATTTAAATGATGTAAAACGGATCATCAATAGAGGAAACATAGATAATGTAAGCAATTGTTAGTTCATGGCCTTAATGCCCCATTACATATGGAGTCTGAAGAAATCTCAAAACAATAGCCTTGTGGGCCTCAGTCAAGGCAATGTCTGAGAGACACCCCAGGAAGGAATACCACTGTTATCTGTAAGGGAGGACTGTTATGGCTTATGTTGCCACAGCGGGTGGTATATTCTGTCTTCCACAAACATAAACGGTGCATTCTGCCTGCAATTTATTAATGAATGGAGTGGTTATTTTAGTCAGTTGTGTTTGGACTTTTACAGACAATACTAAACTGCTGTAAAAATGTATTAGATTTCGCATTTGTATGCAAATTCAAGCCTAAGAAAGAGACTCTGTTACAAAACAACAAAAATTGATTTAAAAAATCAGAAACAGAGGCTTGTCCAAATAATTATTGCTTAATTTATTGGGCTACATAGTAATGCCAAAAAAAGGAAAATCTGGGTCATAGACAGACCGCAATCAGTATCTGGATTCCATTAGTCAGCAGGTGTAGCATTTTATCCAAACTGCCCAATGAACGTTTGGATACAATTGATAAGAGCAAATACAGTACAGCCAGCAGCACATGCATATCAATAAAACACAGATACAGCCATCAACCTCTGGATATACCAGGTTAGATTATAATCATGCAGCTTGATAAAACTTCAATGTCAGTTCAATGGTATCAACTGAGAACTCAATTCTCTTTTTTGCGGCGGCGACCTGGGGAATCGGTGTAGGGTGTGAGTGTAGCCAATCAGATACAGCGGGTGATGAGGTGGCCATATGTGGATAGTCAATTTTGAAGGAGCTTGGCAAGGATTTAGGTTATGAGGCTGTAATTGAGCTCCAGGACAAATTGCAACTTATCAGCAATGTAGAACTTTTGAATCATAACAATAGAGGTGATGACGATAAGGCAATATCAAATCAGCATATTTGATTGACTAGTGATAGGCCCACAATCATTTTGGAGTTCTCCAATGGTACTTTGATTTAGATAGAATTACTGTAAAAATTCTCATTGTGTGTTTAGTAATTTTTCTGCTGGAAGCACCATTGTTCTTTGACCATTCCTTGATATGTGATCTGCTTAGGATTTCCAGTTAAGACATACAGTGACTGCTGTGGCAAAAGTCTGTGAAAAATAGCCATTGTATAAAGAGGAAGATACCATTGATTATTCAGGAGAAAAACCTGGGCAGGTGATAAGCTTCTCCTGAACATCTTTAGGGAGATGATCTTAAAGCTGCAGTAGGCAAGTTTGAAAATATACAAGGCAAAAAGACTTCCCCATTTTGCACTCCTCCCTCCTATCTCTCTTCTAAGCCCCTCCCACCAAATTATGCTCCAGTGCACGCGCGGGGACAGGCAGACAGGGAGGGGTTTATTCTAGCGGGAGGATATTTTGCATGTAGATAGTTGCCCTGATTGGTAGCTACATAGCTAGCCCTGATTGGTTGGTTTTTGGAAGACCGGCTTGAGATTTTTTGACAGCCTAGTACAGAGCCCAGGACAATCACAGAAACCGGATGTTTTCTCAGAACACTTGATTTATTGATAGCTGCTGGAATGTAATGAGCAAATTTAAAATTATATCAAAAAAATCTTGCCTACTGCACCTTTAAGGCTTTAAATTTGCATTTAAATTTTGCAACACCTGCTGACCATTTAAAATTTGCATTTGCATGAGGTTCCCATCCTCTCTGCTCGGCTGCTTTGGTATTCACCTGAAGTGCCTTACATGTAGGCTACTTCAGTTCAGAGTTCAGATCTTTATTGTCCCTCAAGGGGAAATTAGATTTACAGTAGAGGGCAAAAACACAACACAACATAAAGAGGATATGGGACATTAATTACAACAGTTACAGTAAAAATAAATAAATAAATAAAAATGTACCTGTTCATTAAAAATATCAGATACATTCTTTTTTTTCTTTTTTCTTTTGGTTGTTTTACTGTAATTGTTGTGATTAATGCTTAAAGCAACATGGTAGTGCCCTGTAATTTTACCAGGAAAGTTATCAGTGCTCCAGTGATATAGCCAACATAGCAATTTAACAGTGACTAGACACCTTTTGCAAGACATTTGCAAGCCTTTTGCAAGGGTCAAATAGTTATTGCAGAGCTCCTATTCTGTGTTGAAGTGAGTGTGTTGCTGTAGCACTATGTACCAATGAGTCTGGAACGCCTGTTCCATTGGCAGTCACACCGAAGCTTCAGTTCTGTAGTTCTGGTTAATGTAGTTAAAGCTGGAGTAGGAAACCTTTTTTTTTTTTTTTGAAAAATATCCAGGAACAGTCATGCAATCATAGAAAGAACTGTTTTGAGAGAAATCCAACCCCGTACATTGTGTTTGTAGCCTCAAATTCCGCATCCTAAAATCTGCGCTTCGGCCCAAATTTTTGTTTTCAAACCAAAGGGGCTCATGACGCAAACCATTCGAAGAGATGTGCCAGTAGCACGTTCACGACGAGGTCCGTGGAAGCAGTGGGGTGGGGGGTGTGTCTCTTTCTCTGTGGGCAGGGCCAAGGGATGTTATGACTTTGAAATGTTTTGACAACAAATGCAACCGTTCAGAAAGTTGCATACTCCAGCTTTAATTTACTCGTCTCATGAGGAGGTTCTGAACATGGGCCTGTCCTTTGGATGCTGCTCCCATTTTGGCTCGCTGTGGTGTGTGGGAGTTCAGCCGTGATTTCCATTTCAGGTGATTGAGAACTGCCCGGTGACGGGTATCCAGGTGCACGCCGATGACCTTGGAGTAAAGAGGGTGAAGGCGGTAGAGACAGATCACGGGACCATTCAGACTCCGTGCGTCGTCAATTGCGCAGGTAAGCCTTAAGGCCAGTTTATAGTCCAGCGACAGTGTGTTGGCTCGACTGAAATCGGAGAACATTCATGAACATTCTATTGTCGATCTACTTAGACTGAGGTCGTTGTCGTTCCCAAAAAGTATAAATGTACTCCAGCGACTTTCATCGCACATCGTCGGTCGGAGCGACACTATGTTGCTGGACTATAAACTGGCCTTTATGTGTAAACATAAGGCCTCCGAAAGATTTCTGTAGGACTGTCCTCGAAGAATCTGACACAAGAGAGGATGTACTAGGGTGTTCTTTGGGCTGTTAGGGCCAGTGTTTACATGCCACCACCAGGGGGCAGTCAATGATAATGTGATACCAAAATTGGCATTCGGTGTATTCAAAGTAAGGTAAAGCCGAAACTAACAAAAGAAATGAAATTAAAAGTGTATCAGCAGTCATTTTCTCAACCTGTAGAGTCATTTAAACGCATGCATACATCATCAATTTCAGGAATACATTAATCAGTTACTGTGGCTGATTTCTTTTTTTTCTTTTTTTTTTTTACAAAAGATGACTTTTATTTTGTATTGTGCATCACCTTCAATCAGACTCTGGCTCATGGTAATCAGTTATTTTTACTGTATCATTTGGAAAAAAAATTATATTTTTCATAATTCCACCACTTCTTCAGTTTCTGTCCCTCAGTTTTTGCTGCCTGGCTGTGTGGCGGTACGTCATTGGTTTTAATTGAATGCAGTTATTGGATTAAAAGATCAAAGAAAAAACAATTTGTGACCTAGGCTTTTTGGCATCAAATGTTAAACAGGAGGTGAGAAACCACAAACTGGAGTGGGTTTTTTTCACCTTCAGAACACAGCTAGAGTTTCCAGCCTTCTAAAGCACAGTATAAAAAGATTACAATTGGCTCACAATGCGCCAACAGGACTATTGACCAAAATAAGGAAGATATTACCCCAGTAGGCTACTTGCTTATATTATCCCAGTACTTGCATGTTTGCATTGGCTGTCTGTTTGTTTTAGTATTGATTTTAAAATTATTTTACTTGCCTTCGCCCCAAATGACGTAGCACCAAAATGCATTGCCAAACCTTTATAACAATTACAAATTTATTGAATTCCTTTTTCTTTATATGCTCCTAGACTGTGGAACAGAGAAGCGCCAACAGTAGGTAGTTTTTAAAGTCGATTGAAACCGCACATTAGCTTTTAGCTTTTTGAATTGGGCTGATTTTATGCTTTTGTTCTTATTTGTATCTTTAATCTTTGCTTAATTTGATCCTGCTTTTTTATTTCTGTATTTATTTAACTTAATTATTTATTTATATTTCTTATTTTTTATGTGAAGCACTTTCGGCTACTAATATTGTATGGAAGGTGCTATATAAATGCAGTTTATTATTATTATTATTATTATTATCAGAAATTTTAAGTGTGATTTAACTGTGTTTGTGTGAGTTATATAGTAATTGGGGTATTTTGTTTTGGTTATTCTATAGTTCAGAATGTATAGCTGACTGTGTACTATTCATGTTCATTACTAGGGATAGCTCCTACGCTGTGAGAAAGTTGTGCTTTGTCGGATCTGCTTTGTAGTCGCGTCAATGACCTTGAATATGCTCTTATTGTACGTCGCTTTGGATAAAAGCGTCTGCCAAATAATTGTAATGTAATGTACAGTACTGTGCAAAAGTCTTAGGCACCGTAGATTCTTTATATGATTTTTTTTCTTGTCTTGTCTTCTGCATTAGTGTGTCAGTAGAAAATAGCAAATTTTAAATTTCCAAACATTAATTTTCCAAAAAAAATTAATTGAACTATCTGAAATTAAGAACAAGTAGTTCTGCAATAGATGGTATGGCCTCCACAGAGCCCTGATCTCAACATCATCGAAGCTGTCTAGGATTACCTGGACAGACGGAAGCAATCGAGACAGCCAAAGTCTGCAGAAGAACTGTGGCATGTTCTCCAAGATGCTTGGAACAACCTACCAGCTGATTTTCTTATAAAAGTGTACAAACGTGTAACTAAGAGAATTGATGCAGTTCTAAAGGCAAAGGGTGGTCACACCAAATATTGATTTTATTTAGGTTTTTTTTTTTTTTTACTGTTTACTGCTCTTTATAGTCAATTGTTTGATATTTAGAAACTTAATTTCATTATTTTTGAAAGCATCTTAATTATTTTTTATTTTTTTTCCATGTGCCTAAGACCTTTGCACAGTACTGTATGTCTTGCACTGCCTTTCCATGACAGCACGTTTTGAGCATAAGAGGTTTACATTAAAAACATTCCATTACTGTGGACAGCATCACACAAATACGCCTAAATATTTAAGGAGGTATATAAGCCTGACCGTTTGTCCGCAAACTGTTTACAAGGACCGCAAGTGGCGGACCGTGGTGACCGTGGTGAACAGCGGCTGTCAGGGCGTGCGCAGCAGGTTTGAAGCGCTGACTGTGGTTGCTCTGATCCTTCAGGTGTGTGGGCAGCGAAGCTGGGGCAGATGGCGGGTGTCAACGTGCCTCTGGTTGCTATGCATCACGCTTACGTGGTGACCGAGAGGATCGAGGGGATACAGGTAACCGGTCCTGCGGGATACATGCTACAATTTGCCTAGCTAAGCTGCCCCCACCTCACTCATTCGCAGGACAATAGGTGCTACGTCCTGCATCTGAGCGGCACGTCCACTGTAACACTGGGTGTTTTTCTGCGGTGAGAATGTGTTTCATTTCCGAGCTGGCTAGGACACAGACATTTGACACTGAGTTACACTTTGGTTAAATGACAGGTGAAATCTCAGATTCTTCAGCTCCACGTGTATCCCCCTATCTGTATCTCAGCACTCCACCACTCCTCACCACCCTGCACCATCTCTGTTTTATTGAAGAGGCAATGCCCAGCTCATCAGCCAGCAGAAGCATTTGACTTCTGGAAAGTATAATGGAAGATGGAATGTGAGCTGAATGATTTTGGGTTGGGCCGGACGACATGTCTGGCTTGTCGCTGACAGGCGCGAGGTGCGGAAGTTAAACGTGCCCTGCCGGTCATTAAAGCACCCCGCTGTCCATGTCACAATCTGCAGAATCAGGTGTAAGGAAGGAGAGGAGATACAACAGATTGAGTGTCACGAGACTGCAACAGCAATTAATACTACATGCATTACCCGTGATGACCAACAGGGGGCACTGTAGCATCAACTGTACCAGGAGCCAGTTTTGGAGGGCTGCCGCCAAGAGTATGCTAAGATCTTGTATGTTGATCTTTGTACATTGCCTGATTTGGGTGGATTATGTGTGAACCTGTAGAAGTCCATGGCTGAGAGTCACAGTAAACTGCCACATCTCCTTATGCAACAAGAGGGAGCCTTCGTAGCCTTCTGTGGAAATACACATTTGCATCATGAATGGTATTGGCTTACAGTTTACACCTAAACAACCTCCACTTCACCTCATGCGGTTGTGTGCGTAATTGAGTGTATATGTGTTCAAGTGAATGCATGTGCATAATTGTGTATGTGTGTGTGTGTGTGTGTGTGTGTGTGTGTGTGTGTGTGTGTGTGTGAGAGAAGGAGAAAACGAGAGAGATTATCTGCATGTGAATGCATGTGCATAGTTGTTTGTGTGTACGAGAAAATTTGTGGTTGTGTGCTTGTGCCCATGTATGTGTGTACTTGTGCATGTTTAGTGCATGTTTACATACGTGTGCGTGTGACTATGAGTACACGCATATCTATGCCTGTGGGTAGTGCACTGGACTAGCTAGGGTTCATTAGGTCAAGTCAAAGGCGTGTTGCTGCTATTTTGCTGTGGAGGAAGCAATTTTGAAGTTATGCAATTTAACCTAGCGGCGTAAAGAATGCATAAACAATGCGTGTGCTATAAAAATGTCACGTAATACATAAAGATGGTTCACATAGCGATGAAAGAATCCCAGAAGCCTTCAGTAATGTGTAACGCTGTATTTAACCCCCCCCTTCAGCTCAGCACTGCTGCACAGAGCACCATCTTCTTTAGCCTTGCAGCACTGGAGTAGCCCAGCCTGACTTCAGGTTGCTGAGAATTTGTCACTGGAGAATTCTGCTTTGTTATGCTAGACCCTGCTCTGTAATTACCGATCAATTAAAGGTGTTTTCACTTAGTGTTGAGGTGCTGGGGCTCCACATCCATACGGCCTGCGGGACAGGGGTGGGTACTTACCGTATGTCTCCTCTCTCTTACTAGAACATGCCAAATGTACGGGACCATGATGCATCTGTCTACCTTCGTCTCCAAGGGGATGCCCTGTCAGTGGGCGGTTATGAGGCAAATCCTATTTTCTGGGATGAGGTAAGATTGCGCGAGTGCCTGTTGTCTGTGTGTGACGAGTGTGTTTTTATTTGAGCTTCGTCGATTAATTTTTCTGTTCTCTTTTTTAAAAGATATATCTCTTTGTTCAGTATATCAAAATACTGTATGTGTCATTGTGGTGTGCCTGCATGTGCTGTAAAAAAAGGCAATGCTTTTGCATTTGTTAGTGTGGTATCTGTGATCTATGAGCTCATTATGGCTGTATGTTTCTGTGTGTGTGTGTGTGCGTGCGTGCGTGCGTGCGCGCTCACGTAATCATAATGGTGGTACTTCAGGGCACTGTCATTGACTGAGGTCTCAGCTGAGCTAAAGTCCATTTCACATGACAGATAATTGAATATTTACCTGTAGCTCTGGGTCATTGCTGTTGTTGCCTTCTAATCATCCTAACGAAAATCTCCAACTGTACTCACACGACTGTCACATTATCCAACCTCTCAGGCAGATGTGTGCGTGCGTGCGTGCGTGTGCTTGCACATGTGTGTGAGTGTGTGTGTGCGTGCCTACCTGCTTGTGTGCATGCGTGCTTGTGTGCATGTGTGTGCATGTTTGTATGTGAGTGCATGTGCGCATGTGTTTGTGTGTGTGAGTGTGTGTGTGCTCCTGCCTGTGTGCATGCCTACCTGTGTGTGTGTGTGTGTGTGTGTGTGTGTGTGCGCGGTTTTCTGAACTTTTCCCTTGTGGCAGTGTGGTCTCTATAACCACTCTAGTCCTGTTGGGTATCATACAGGTCTGTAGAGACTGAGTCTGTCAGTCTCAATTCTCTCTTTGAGCAGTGCGCTCTGCTGAAATTGATATGAGGTCATGTCTGGATTTAAGCAGCAGATAAGTGTTTTTTTCTCATTGAGTGCCTTCTCAGTGCCCTCTAATTATTTGATTGGTTCCACGGTGAATGACAGAGGCACATTTCCATTGTGGGAAGGGCCAGATCACTGACAGTCCATCAAAGTGTGCGTGGTCAGTCCTGTCCGCCGCCTACCTGTTCCGATGCGGTTCGTAACCCGTCACGCCGCTCCTCGTCACCTGGGCAACGTCTGCATCGTCTTCGTCAGAGAGAAGGTCGCAAACACCTGCAGTCTCCGCACTTTTATTTTTAAACCTGACCCACCCGGGCGTTCGCGGCATCCGCACTGGCGATTTCAACGTTTTAGGTGTTCAGCATTTCGCTGAATGAGCCGTCAGCATCCTCGGGGTATCTCGCTGACTAACGGGGAGACGGGCCACCCGTCACAACCTCACAGCGGCGAGGCCTTAATGGGTCGGGTGAGCGGTGGAGGAAGAGGGTTGTTGCGCTTCGCATCCCCTCAAACCGCCTTAATGATCGACGACTAGCCCCGCGCGTATGCAGGTCTGTAGAGACTGGGTCTGTCTCCCTCGCCGCCCTGATTCCCATTGCCCTCTTCCAAATCTCTCTTCTATCTGTCCTATTAAATAAAAATAATAGTAAAAAAACTTCCTTTCCACGTATTAATTCTTGTGGCGAAGGATTGCCTACCGCGGGAGTTTTGTGGCCCGTCCATTACACTCTCATTAATCGCTACTTAGAATGTTTGTGATTTACAAATTTAGGCCTTTTACTTTGTGCACTAATTATAAGTCGCCCTGGATAAGAGCGTTATCTAAATGCCTAAAATGTAAATATTTCACCCATCAGGATTAGCCAACAGAGCTTGCCCTATTTTGGTGGTCCTATGCAAGAAAGTTTGGGGATGAATACTGTACATCATGTGTTCCAAAAAAACAACAACTTGAATTGTGTGGCCCCGGGACGGCTGTGGCACTAAACGACTGCATAGACTGTTTATGCCAGGGGCCGGGTCTGCTATTGAAGTGCACACAGTTGTGTGTTTGTGATTTTGGAGCCTGAGGTGTTGAGACTGCACTGTGCAGTGTTTTTGTGTTTGTGCTAACGCATGGTTTTTGAGTACAAAGATGCTGTGTGGTGTTTGTGCTTAGTCAGATTATTATATGTATGTCTATGTAATAATGTTCAAGATGTACACAAACAATACGTGGCGTTTTGTGTATGTGTGACAGACCTGGGCCCTGTTTCCCAAAAGGATCTTAGACAAAGATCATCTTAGGCTATTTTGGTTTTTATATTACTTTGATTGTTTGTTTTTCATCATTTGTTTTTTGCCTTTCTCCATCTATTTTTATTATCTTTTTTATGTAATGTTAGTAAATTTTTTATAATTTTAATCATAAAATATATAAAACACAAACATAAAACACTCTAAGGTGATCTTAACTCACATATATTTGAAATGCCTTGGCACTTTAGATGCTGGTAAACACTGCAGATTTCAACAATACATGTAACTAACCAAATGATATTGCCATTTGAAAGAAAAAGGTTTTCTTGAGTATTGGTGAATAGATATTTATGTGAAAAGTGGTAGTATTCAGCAGGAGGTTGACTAATGTCAAATTTGAAATATTTCAAATAACTTTTCAACCCAGGTCTGATGTGTAATGAGACTAATGTTTTTTTTTTGCAAACATGTTTGTTTGTGTGTCTGTCTCTGTGTCTGTGTTTGTGTCTGAAGTGCCTCTGCCAATTGCAACTGAGATAGTGCTGTTGTTCATGGGTCTGGTTGAGATTTAGGCGCACTGTGATGAGGTCATGTTTGTTCAATGCTGCAGGTGTCTGAAAAATTTGCCTTCAGCCTGTTTGACCTGGACTGGGATGTGTTCATGCAGCACATTGAAGGGGCCATCAACCGTGTGCCTGCCTTGGAGCAGACGGGCATCAAGTCCACTGTCTGTGGGCCAGGTACTCACACATTCACACGCTCGTATACCTGGGGTGTTTACTGTTTGTTCCTAAACTGCATATGGCCAAGAGTTATTGTAGCTAAGCTAAGAATTCAATTAGTTAAACTATCCATCGGTGTTAACTTGTGTCGTTGAAAAGAAAAAACACCAGGTCAGAGAGATGATTCTTTGACAAATATAGCACTTTATTCCAACTGCCGTCAGGGAACTATACTTTTGACAAGGCAAGCTCATTGAACAGAGATGATTACAGCGGTTATATATGCCTCCTAAGGGGGACGATTCTAAGCAGTGGAAAATTACAGAATGCTGACCTTCAAAAGAGGAAAAACAAGACAAGTTTCTTTATCTCATTACTAGCTGTGCAAGAATAAGAATGTACTTATCAAACACACAGTCAGCTCCTGTTTTTGTAAAAACACATCCTGAGCAGATGAAAGGTTTTGTCTGTTAGTGTGCTATGTCTTTGCAGCAGGACAGAGGGGCCTCGATGTTTTAAGATAATACTTTTCATAGCAGGAATGTATAAGCCCTCACTACTTGTCATTTGTAAGCCATTACAATAAGAACAGTCTTCAAACTCAGTTTCGTCTTCCACACTTGTGATGCAACCATGTGTTCTCTTAGATCAGATCACCTTTTTACACTTGTGATTCAACCATGCGATCTCTTAGATCAGATCACTTTTTTGGGGCAAGGGGTCTCAGCAGCATCTTGTCCTCCTGTCCACCCCCACCCGACCCCCCCCCCCCCCCCCCCAACCAACCCCCTCTTTGACCTCTACCCCTCTAGCATCGTGGCCTCTTGCTCCATAAGTGAGCAATTTTTCAGCCACGCGGTCTTTTCCACTGCAGGGTATGGAGTGACATTTTCATGCCCCGTGATTGGCCTCTCCATGCCACCATTTTGCAAAGTTGCAGGTCTGGTTGTGCTTCATGCACTTGGGATCAGTTTTGACCCGGCTTGACCCGATCCTCGGAGCAGCTGCATTCCAGACCTTGATTATGACCCGTGACAGATTTACAATTCTCTCGATGACAGAGCAATACAACCTAACCTGTAGCTGTCATGCATGTGAGAAGCTGAGGCACCTATTTATGACAACCAGCCCCTTTGACTGATTAAAATTGAGTGCCTGCAATAGTTGATCACTTTAAACATAGCCTCGCCCACACATTATGTGATTTTGGCTGTAGTTTACCCATTTTAATTGACCTATAACAGCTTAGTGTGTTCATACTTAAATTGTACCTTGGCTAAGCACCTTGACGTTTGTTGTGAGTCAGAATTTATTAAGATAATTCCTCTGGCGTGTAGCTTATGAGCGGCATGTGGATATCAATCTGTATACAAATCCCCCATGAGTCTTTGCAGAGTCTCACCTATCAGGAGCCTGGGTGGAATAACATCCTGTGGAAAACAGTTCTGAAATTCCTGCCTGCCACCATAATAACATACTCACCAACGAAAAAACAGCTCTTCTCTGTAAAGGTTAATTTGTGTTTCAATATCCGCACGCTGGACAGAAACAAAAGATTCAGAATTTTTTTAGCTCCGGTAATAATATGAGGGTTTATTTAAAATTGCAAATGGAACAGCTTAATAAACACAGCTGCTAGCTTTGCCTTTCATGGTTCTGACTATATAACTGGTCTTGGCTGGATTCCAGTCTATTTCAGCATTTTTAATTAGACCCTTTATTATGTTTCTTTTTTATTTGTTAGTCCCACATTTATTTACGTTTGGTTTACAAGTCTTTGTGGTTTGTGCAGAAAACATTGTCTATATTTACACACCACGTGGTCTCAAAGCTTTACGACGTTTATTTCTATGCTGTAGGGGGCATCACCTCTCGTCTCTTAGCCATGTGTTCTGCACATAGAGGAAAGCTTTGAGAGTGATCTCCAGCTCAGAATCACCCTAGCGTGTGCTTGAATGACAGGAGCTGCAGAGATTGACCAGAGAGCCTCCTCAACCCCATTAAGCTTGTAATGGATGTAGCCCCCCCCCATACTGTTCAGCTCTGTTAAAGGCAAGTCATTCTTCAGGAGGATTAATGTGGGTAACAGTCTTTTGGGTGCTTCCCTAGAAAGCAGGTCTCATCACTAGGCCTACTGCTGTCTCCCATGGTAGACCTCTGGGAGATTCTCTCTGATGTCATAGAATTCTTTATGTTGCGGGAAAATGCGAGCAATGCTTGTGGTAAAATGTTGTTTCTGGTGTCATTCAGCAGGCTGTGCTGTGGGGTGAATGAGATTATATAGGCTTCACCCATCCTGTGGGACAGCAGTATAAGCTTGTCATGAGTTATGTGGGCAGGTTTTAGGCTCTTGATTGGTGGGTTTTAATACCTGCAGTGTGCAAGGCAAATGTGGGCCCTGCCCCTCAGTGGGTGTGGTTATTTATTGGGCCCTGCCCCTCGGTGGGTGTGGTTATTTTTTGGGCCCTGCCCCTCAGTGGGTGTAGTTATTTATTGGGCCCTGCCCCTCAGTGGGTGTGGTTATTTATTGAGCCCAGCCCCTCAGTGGGTGTGGTTATTTATTGGGCCCTGCCCCTCAGTGGGTGTAGTTATTTATTGAGCCCTGCACCTCAGTGGGTGTGGTTATTTATTGGGCCCTGCCCCTGAGTGGGTGTGGTTATTTATTGAGCCCTGCACCTCAGTGGGTGTGGTTATTTATTGGGCCCTGCCCCTCAGTGGGTGTGGTTATTTATTGGGCCCTGCACCTCAGTGGGTGTGGTTATTTATTGGGCCCTGCACCTCAGTGGGTGTGGTTATTTATTGGGCCCTGCCCCTCAGTGGGTGTAGTTATTTATTGAGCCCTGCACCTCAGTGGGTGTGGTTATTTATTGGGCCCTGCCCCTCAGTGGGTGTGGTTATTTATTGGGCCCTGCCCCTGAGTGGGTGTAGTTATTTATTGAGCCCTGCACCTCAGTGGGTGTGGTTATTTATTGGGCCCTGCACCTCAGTGGGTGTGGTTATTTATTGGGCCCTGCCCCTCAGTGGGTGTAGTTATTTATTGAGCCCTGCACCTCAGTGGGTGTGGTTATTTATTGGGCCCTGCCCCTCAGTGGGTGTGGTTATTTATTGGGCCCTGCCCCTGAGTGGGTGTGGTTATTTATTGGGCCCTGCCCCTCAGTGGGTGTGGTTATTTATTGGGCCCTGCACCTCAGTGGGTGTGGTTATTTATTGGGCCCTGCCCCTCAGTGGGTGTGGTTTTTTATTGGGCCCTGCCCCTCAGTGGGTGTGGTTATTTATTGGGCCCTGCACCTCAGTGGGTGTGGTTATTTATTGGGCCCTGCACCTCAGTGGGTGTGGTTATTTATTGGGCCCTGCCCCTCAGTGGGTGTGGTTATTTATTGGGCCCTGCCCCTCAGTGGGTGTGGTTATTTATTGAGCCCTGCCCCTCAGTGGGTGTGGTTATTTATTGGGCCCTGCCCCTCAGTGGGTGTGGTTATTTATTGAGCCCGGCCCTTCAGTGGGTGTGGTAAATGACAGCTGGCCTTCAGTGCTAGCACTACAAGGAGGTTTAGAGGTTGACTGGACAAGTAGTACAGGGCAGTCAGGCAGCAGGAGATATCCCAGCCTGCATTGCACTTAAGGACAGATGAATAAAAGATGGCCCCTGTACTGTGTGATTCCTTTCTTATCTGAGATGAGATGCTCCAGTAATTTCCTCTCATGTGGAATAATGGCAAAGGTGTGTTCAGTACCCATCTGCCTGCTCTTTTCTCAGCAGTTGTGTCAAAGTCATCTGCTTTCAGGGCCAAGCTCTCACCTGCGTCCAACAGACTGCCTGCAAAGTGTAAAATGAAAGAAATATATTTAATTCTGTGTGTGTGTGTGTGTGTGTGTGTGTGTGTGTGTGTGTGTGTGTGTGTGTGTGTGTGTGTGTGTGTGTGTGTGTGTGTGTGTGTGTGTGGAAAAGGTTGACTTTATCAACACTTTAGGTAATGCTATGTGTTTTGTGTTTTAATCAAATGTTTTCCTTTGGAAAAATGATTGTAGGATGCTCAAGCCTACTGGAGTATGACTTACTGGCTGGGGCATTTGTTTTCCCCACAGAATCCTTCACGGCCGACCATAAGCCCTTAATGGGCGAAGCGCCCGAGGTCAGGGGCTACTTCCTGGGCTGCGGCTTCAACAGCGCCGGTAAGCGGGATCGGGGGGATGAGGTATGAATGGAGTGTCACTGGGGGGTGTGGGGTGTCCATGGCAGAGGAGAGGTCAGAGACGAACGAAGGACATTAGCGAGATCCGCGGGGGTATGAGCGAGAGGCGGGGAGCTGAGCGCCGGGGTGTGAGGTAATCGCTTTCGCCGTCCTGCCACTTCCAGGTCTTTGCGGCACCAATCCCTGCAGAGACATGGGCATTAAGAGGCTTCTCATCCATAATTGAAAGCTCTGCTTCCCTCCGAGTGCGCGACTCGCTCGGAGAGGCGCATGTGGCGGGCCTGCTGTCGGTGAATACCGCTCCGGTCAGGCCCGCAGCCGAACGGCTCTGTGCATTATGTACGTTTAAACCCTGTCTGCATTTATTAAACATCAGTGTGTTACACAATTACTCTCCTGAGAGTGCCACTGTGTGGTAATGTAATACGTGGCGGTATATACGCAGTTGCTTGAATAATTTATTTGCCTAAAAGATGTCATTGTATAGGGAGTCTTACGTAGTTTGCGCTTTACATGGTATCCATTTATACTCCTGGATATTTACAAAAGCAATTGAGGGCGGTCGCTATACTCAACGGCACGCCAGCGATATCGCATCTGGACTGTGCACTGTGCCTCAGTCCGGTCTGCTAACCACTGCGCCGTACCGCTGCCACAGTTGTGTTACTATGCTTCCTCTGCTGTTTTGAGTGCGTGTTTGAGTTTTCATTGACGGAATAACAAGGGAGAAAAGCTATCGGCAAAAACGCAGCACCGTTTCGGCTGTTATATCGCAGCTCCTTCCATTCACGTCGCCGCTCAATTGCGAGAGATTGATACTATTTGATACCGGAAAGTGAGAGCATTTTCAAGGGCAGAACGAGCCCCAGACAGGCCACGGAACACACCCTTCTAGGGTTCCGCTGACGAGGCCTTGCCAGGCTGTCCCTAAGGCAGAGGTCACATGACCTCACCTCACTGTCACCTTCAGACCCAAACCTGCTGATATCTGTTCAGGGTCACATGACCGTGGCAGGGTGTAGCTACCGAAGACGGCTCTGTTTACATTCATATATAATCACTGATGGTGTTGTCACCCTCGTAATGTATCTATCTATATTAAAGGAAAAGGGGCAGAAAACAAACGTATCTACATTTATCTTATTTTGCTCTAATCTCGGCAGAAAATAAACAGGCAGGTTTAAACTCTGGTGAAATAATAGGTTGTAGGATACATGAATATGTATGGCTGAAAGAAGTGATTGACCTCTTTGGAACCAAAACCAAACGTGTAAAATGTGAGCTCCATGTCACCATTAATTCAAGCAATAAATATACTGCCTTCAGTTATGGATATTTATATTGCATGTCCGTAATCCCCCAGAAGCATGCTGGCTTTCAAAGACTAGTCCTGCCTGCACCCGTCTGTGGCTTTATGACTTTTATAAATTCTCTCGCGGTTCTGATGGGAGATGAAGTCCCAAGCTAGTTTAAATGCACTTCATGACCTGTCTGCCAGGACTACAGCTCCCAGCAGCCCTCATGTGCTCACCCCCCGGGGCCATTCCTGCCTTCACCTCAACATTAATCCCGTGTGCGTCCCTTCAGCTCCACTGATGGGGCAGGCGGGAGGAGGGCATCAGTATGCACCAGCACGGCCGGCACGTCCTCTCCTCTTGGCGGGCCCCGTGGCCCCCGTCTCTCATTAGTTCTTTGCCCTGGCTGTTGTTCAGGGGTCATCTTTGGAGTGCTGCTGTTTCCAGGGGGACTGATGGAGTGGCCGCACTCGCTAGCGTATCCGAGCGACGCAGATAAATGTTGTTATGCAAGTGTGCTGAAATCCAGCGCTTTGTGTGTGCGCGCCCCCTCGAGGGGTAGCGGCTGTAACCCTGACCCCCCCCCACCCACCACCACACACACGCCCCCCTCCTTCCAATTGCATAGCGTCTCCCCTTGGAGGGGGATACCCACAGGGCACCTGGCTTTGTGAAGACTCAGCATAGATCTTCACAGTCTCCAAACGTTATTCCTCGTTCTGGGGAGTCTCCCGTGACATTTACCGGCTCTCTGAAGAGAGACGAGAGAGGGGGTGGCCCCACCATGCTCCCCTGAGTAGGGCTGGGCGATATACCGCAACGATAATTACCGCATACAGTAACGGCCATCGCCACCATGTGGGGTGTTGCCTTTCTTTTCGTCTTTTTTTCTTGAATTATACCTGATGCGGTAGTGACGTAAACTTCAGAGGCCGTGTGAAATGCTTCCGGGAAGAAAAAAAACGTCACCACTCTACTCAATCAGCAGCAAGGCCTTGCAGCTTCCATGTGATTGACAAAAGCACATCACATGATCACATGGAAGCTGTACGACCTTGCTGTCTTATGAACACCCAATATCAATGGTGATGTTTTTTTCCCGGAAGCATTTCACTTTTGGATGTTTACTACCGCATCAGGGATAATTATTGCATTCAATAATTATCGTTTGCGGTGTATCGCCCAGCCCGACTCTTCAGACAGGCAGTTCTGGGACTCCAGTGGGCATGACACCAAAGTGCTCCTGGTCCCCTCGTAATTTCGGCAGTGCTGTGATGTTCAGTGACGTAGGTCACCCTTTGAAAAACGATGGCTGTGGCAGGTTCCTCAACGAACCAAAGTCAGGCCGAACCTCTGCGCTGCCAATTCCACAAGCCTTCAGCGAGCTTCCACAGGTTTGCAGGCAGTCAAACTGCCATTTTCCCAAGGGGTTGAGACGGTAAAGGTGCTCAGTACAAGTGCAGGCTGGGACCTGTAGTCACAGTTATGAACCCCAGCTGTGTGTCATCAACAGACTTTCACATGGAGTTCAGAGCAGTGGGACACAATTGCATCATCAGAAGTAGAGTGGTTTTTACATCTGCCAGGGGTCTTCCAGTCACAGCCGCATTCATTCCTCCCCGTAAAGCGGCAGGCGCTAAGGGGCTACTTGTTTTCTCAAGTGAGAGCTGCACCTCTCCTCCAATCAGCACCAGCCTTTCTGTAATCAGAGTTATCAGAGGAGTGCTGCACTTTGTGCAGAAGTGTGAAACACTGTAGTTAATTCCAAACTGGGAAGAAATCTTTGCTTTTCCTTCAAAGAAAAAGTTTTAAAAGATGAGGAGCCACAAACATGCAAAATTGCCCTACAAACAATACTGTTCTGAATGTCCACCACTTCACTCACATAATATAGGAGGTCCAGGTTCACATGATCTGAAAATGTCCCAGATATTTCATGACCAGAAACAGGAGTGTAATAGGGAGACTTCAACTGAAATTAGTCCACGGGATTGTATAACTGTGCCTTTTAATGAATCTCTCACGGTGGCTGATCTCGGATTTGCGATTAGGAGAAAGGCCTTTATAAAGCCTAACGTCGCTCATGGCAACCTCGCACAGAGACGAGGCCCAAACCGCCGGGCCGCACTTCAACTTCACTTCTCTTCTTCCCTCCATTTTCTCTCCATCGCTCATTTCATCTCTCCTCTCTGTTGTCTCCCTCCCCCCGCCTCTGGTACCCAGGCGATGTTGAATGTTTTCCTCCATTTTAGTTTCCATCTGGGCGGCAGTCGGAGGGATTGCTGTGGGTGTAAAACAGTGGCTGAGGACACGTGGTGTTTGTGTGGCATTTGACTGGCAACTGTCTGTCTCAGGCGGTGATCATGCAGTCTGAAGATTCATTTGTTTGTGTGTGCGCATATGTGTGTGTGTGTGCGTGTGTGTGTGTGTGTGTGCGCATGTGTGCGCCCGTGTGTGGCTTGCGCAGGGATGATGCTGGGAGGCGGCTGTGGGAGAGAGCTGGCGCACTGGATTATCCACGGTCGGCCAGAGAAGGACATGTATGGCTATGACATCAGGTACAGTCCCGGATGTGTGCATCCACAGCATGTGTGCGTGTGCGTGTGCGTGCGTGCGTGCGTGCGTGCGTGCGTGCATGTGTGTGTGTGGAATGAGCTGGCACACTGGATTATCCATGGCCGACCAGAGATACTGTCTCGGATGCATGCATTCACAGTCGGATCTACTGTAGGAGGGATCCAAGTGTGTGTGTGTGTGTGTGTGTGTGTGAGAGAGAGGGTGTGTGAGAGAGAGTGCGTGTGTGTGAGAGAGAGAGAGTGTGTGTGTGTGTGTGTGTGTGTGTGTGAGGGTGTGTGAGAGAGTGTGTGTGTGTGTGTGTGTGTGTGTGTGTGTGTGTGTGAGAGGGTGTGTGAGAGAGTGTGTGTGTGTGTGTGTGTGTGTGTGTGTGTGTGTGTGTGTGTGTGTGTGTGTGTGAGAGAGGGTGTGTGAGAGAGGGTGTGTGAGAGAGAGTGCGTGTGTGTGAGAGGGTGTGTGAGAGAGAGTGTGTGTGTGTGTGTGTGTGTGAGTGAGAGGGTGTGTGAGAGAGAGTGTGTGTGTGTGTGTGTGTGTGTGTGTGTGTGTGTGTGAGAGAGAGGGTGTGTGAGAGAGTATGTGTGTGTGTGTGTGTGTGTGAGAGGGTGTGTGAAAGAGTGTGTGTGTGTGTGTGTGTGTGTGTGTGTGTGTGTGTGTGTGTGTTTACCCACAATCAGTCGGTCTCTTATTTCTGAAATGAAAGCACTCAGACTCTCATGTGGCTGTTTTAGGCGTGTCTTGAATGTACCTGTGACTTTAGGGAAGGTGAGAAGACTGTAAGGGAGAGCCAAGCTGTTCACACACACACACACACACACACACACACACACACACACACACACACACACACGCACACACACACGCACTCTCTCTCACACACACACACACACACACACACGCACTCTCTCTCACACACACACACACACACTCTCTCTCACACACACACACACACACACACACTCTCTCTCACACACATACACACACACACACACACACACACGCACACACACACGCACTCTCTCTCACACACACACACACACACACTCTCTCTCACACACACACACACACACACACACACACACACTTTCTCTCACACACATACACACACACACACACACACACACACACTCTCTCTCACACACACACACACACGTCACCATACACCTTTGTGAGGTCCGCTCACATCGTCTCAGCGCGATATCGCCACTGGGCACCGTAGCCCAACTGCACTGCTGCTCATTGGCAGTGTGGCTGTCACGCCCACCCCCCCCCCCCCCCCACCCCCCCTTCCGGACTTGCCATCACCGCCGCCCCAGGCCGGGTCACTCTGGCGGGGTGTGATTGATGGCAGTTGACAGGGGACACTGCGAGGACATCAGTCAGGGATGGACTTGTGTGTCCGTAGGGGGACAGTGTGACCTTCTGCGCTTCCATCAGGCGGGTGTGAACATGCTGTTTTGTGTATGCTGCTTCGGAGCTGCTCAAAGGCACATTGTGGCAATGCCTGGTGTGCTCTCATTCTCCCCTCTTGAGGCTGCCAGCAACTCCTCTTCCGCGACTCTATTGTCTGAATGCAGTCACCTCTCCAGTGCTGCGGTGGCTAGACCCTGAGTTCCGTTAAAGCATTACTTCGAAGCGAATTGAATTGTTTTATTGAGTAATAGAACGAAGAATTGCTTTCCCAACAGGAGAATTGCGTTCTCTCCTCCTCTCCATTGTCCTCCTCCTAACTCTCCTCCCCACTCTCCACTCAAATCTCCTCCTCTTCTCCCGCACTCCTCCTTCCTGTGTCCGAGGTCCTCCTAATGCCAGGCGTCAGCTTTGATGGACCCCTGGTTCAGTTACTGAGGTGAGCAGCTGCGTCGCTACAAAAGCTAGCAGAGGGCCAAAGGAGCTCCTCGCCAAAAATCCAGACCTAAAGCGCCTCTGTGCAAAGTCTCTGACAAAACGGAGCGGGTTTCCACGACTCCTAATTAAGGCCACTATCCACTGTCTATTCTGCAGCAGTCCTGATAAAAGCCCTCCGTCCAAACTGCCAGCTAGGTGCGACGACACGACATCTGGTGACTGGCATCTTCTGGGGCAGGGACGTGCTACCTGCCAAGAGAAGCTCCTCTTTATGAAAAATTCATCATCGGCTCTTTTCATTGCTCTCATATTCAGTGGCACCTGGCTGCCTATTTTGAAGCGCTCTCACAGACTTGTGTGGGATCGTGTGCACGCAAAGATTTTAAGGTCACCGGATACACGTGCTTTTATTCACACACACACACACACACACACACACACACAGGCACACGCAAATGCGCACACACACACAGACAGACAGAAGTGTTTCAGGTGGGGGCTTTTCTTGAAGTGTAGCAATACTCAGTACGGAATATAGACTGGCTTCACCATGGTGTCACATGGCTCATAACAGACAAAAAGTGGGGAATGTGTGTGTTTGCGTGTGTGTGTGTGTGTGTGTGTGTGTGTGCGCGTGTGAGTATGCGTGTGCGTGTGTGTGTGTGTGTATTTATTTATGTGCACTTTTATGTTTGGGTGTTCAAACACACGGTGTGTGATACATGTCAGGGCTCCCTTGTTGCCTTGGTGTTTGCAGGAGGTTCCACCACTCGCTCACCAACAACAACCGCTGGATCCGAGAACGCAGCCACGAGTCCTACGCCAAGAACTACTCTGTGGTCTTCCCCTTCGATGAGCCGCTAGCCAGCCGCAACATGAGAAAGGACCCCATGCACAAGGTGCAGCCCTAAGTTTCACCTAAGTTAATAGCTAGAAAGCTATAAAACATTTTAGCCGCAACAAAGCTATTGTTATCTCGCTTGCTAACTTAAACAAAATAAAATATATACTAGTTATGTATATTGGAGTATTTTGTGGAAGATGATACAGGCGTTATTCAAGGGAGATATCAGCACAATGTAACGCAACCTGTTGTGTTCAGGACAGGGTTTCCCCCATTTCCCTTCAGTGCAGTCTCTCGGTTTTTAACCATCTCTGGCATTGCCCCACTCGTTTGGCTTCCATGTCATATAACAGGATCTACCTTTTTAAAGTACTTTGTTTACTAAGAAAAGACATAGCCTAGAGAAGACGAAGAGGAAGAATCAAGGTAGCAAACATTTAATAGCCAGCCAATCAGATTCCGAGGCTTTCTTGTCAATAAACAAGTATTTATTGAACTTGCTTTTTTATTTATTTATTTTTATTGTAGGCTAGTTCTCAAGTTCCGTCCCACTTCAGACAGGGCTGCAGGTTTGGGGCAGAACAGGTTAACATGAATTGTGGTAGTTTCTGTATAGTCTTGTAAGCTGACCATAACTTTATGAACATTTTTCATCAGACTACATTTGTGCATGTTAGCTAGCTGTCTATCCAAAAAAGTCAGCTAACCAAAATTGTATTTATTTCACATGTTCCATTGCCCATGTTCCAATAACAAAAAAATTGTGGATCTAGTCTTAAAATTTTTATCTCGAACAGCACTAAATTGATGCATTTTGCTGTTGAAATTAACAAAAATTTCTTCCGGGGGGGCATGCCCCCGGACGCCCTTAGACAGTTCAGGGTCCACCCACCACAGTTTGAGAAAATCCTGTGGGAAACACTGGTGTGCGCGCGTGTGTGTGTGTGTCTTGCGTGCTTGGGTGCGAAAGCATGGGTGCTATATTTATATGCGTGTTTCTTTTTCGGGAGAAGAAAGCATTGTGTAATTAACACCGAGCAGCTGGCCAGTGTGCTAGTGTTTTACTGCACCTTGGACTCTGAGCTGTTTTTCTGTGCATATGCGTGTGACCGTGAAGGACCTGTTGCTAAGCTACAGAGAATGCTAATGTGTTACCAGAAATACCCAGAGCTGGGTTCTCGATTCTCCCCTGTTCCTCACACTCAAAACACCGATCTGGGAAGAAGATCATCCTTGTGGATAATGGAGTCCTGAATTAAAGATAGTCAGCAATAAGACTGTTAGATACTCATTTATCACTGCAATTCCTGCAAAGATGCCTGTAATTGAGACACTTAGCCTGAATATTTCATCGCCGTCTTGAGAAGAAAAAGGCCTGGAACCCAACAGCGAGGATGTCCGTCTCATGCTGCACATTACTGTCCCTCCCACAGCACTGCGTCCCTCTCATGCTCCACATTACTGTCCTTCCCACAGCACTGCGTCCGTCTCATGCTCCACATTACTGTCCCTCCCACAGCACTGCGTCCGTCTCATGCTCCACATTACCCTCCCTCGCACAGCACTGCATCCGTCTCATGCTCCACATTACTCTCCCTCCCACAGCACTGCGTCCGTCTCATGCTCCACATTACTCTCCCTCCCACAGCACTGCGTCCGTCTCATGCTCCACATTACTCTCCCTCCCACAGCACTGCGTCCGTCTCATGCTCCACATTACTCTCCCTCCCACAGCACTGCGTCCGTCTCATGCTCCACATTACTGTCCCTCCCACAGCACTGCGTCCGTCTCATGCTCCACATTACTCTCCCTCCCACAGCACTGCGTCCGTCTCATGCTCCACATTACTCTCCCTCCCACAGCACTGCGTCCGTCTCACGCTCCACATTACTGTCCCTCCCACAGCACTGCGTCCGTCTCATGCTCCACATTACTCTCCCTCCCACAGCACTGCGTCCGTCTCATGCTCCACATTACCCTCCCTCCCACAGCACTGCGTCCGTCTCATGCTCCACATTACTGTCCCTCCCACAGCACTGCGTCCGTCTCATGCTCCACATTACTCTCCCTCCCACAGCACTGCTTAATGCCATTTTCTTATGGTACTGCTCCAAACTACTTTCTACCAGCTATAACACTGTTCTGATTAACTTTTTATCCCCAAAGCACTGTTCTACACCCCTGTTTGCCCCATAATTGCACTGTTCTGCACCCCTTTTTGCCTCATAATTGCACTGTTCTACACCCCTTTTTGCCCCATAATTGCACTGTTCTGCACCCCTTTTTGCCCCATAATTGCACTGTTCTGCACCCCTTTTTGCCCCATAATTGCACTGTTCTACACCCCTGTTTGCCCCATAATTGCACTGTCTACTCCCCTGTTTGCCCCATAATTGCACTGTTCTACTCCCCTGTTTGCCCCATAATTGCACTGTTCTACTCCCCTGTTTGCCCCATAATTGCACTGTTCTGCACCCCTGTTTGCCCCATAATTGCACTGTTCTACACCCCTTTTTGCCCCATGATTGCACTGTTCTGCACCCCTTTTTGCCCCATAATTGCACTGTTCTGCACCCCTTTTTGCCCCATAATTGCACTGTTCTACACCCCTTTTTGCCCCATAATTGCACTGTTCTGCACCCCTTTTTGCCCCATAATTGCACTGTTCTACACCCCTGTTTGCCCCATAATTGCACTGTCTACTCCCCTGTTTGCCCCATAATTGCACTGTTCTACTCCCCTGTTTGCCCCATAATTGCACTGTCTACTCCCCTGTTTGCCCCATAATTGCACTGTCTACTCCCCTGTTTGCCCGATAATTGCACTGTTCTACACCCTTGTTTGCCCCATGATTGCACTGTTCTACACCCCTGTTTGCCCCATAATTGCACTGTTCTACACCCCTGTTTGCCCCATAATTGCACTGTTCTACACCCCTGTTTGCCCCATAATTGCACTGTTCTACACCCCTGTTTGCCCCATAATTGCACTGTTCTACTCCCCTGTCTGCCTCCTACATGTACTCTTCTATAGCCCTTTCTGCCACACACAATACTGTTATACACCAGTGCAAATAACAGTAGTGTATTTTATTGCAGACACAATATATGATGAAATAATTGATTTTGTTGATAGAGGCTCTCTGGCAGCCTTCTGGTGATGTAGCACGCTGTTCACACGCGTGTAACACTGTATGTTTCAGTGGGTTTCTCTGGTGTGTTAGTGATGTAGCGCGCGGTGCACACGTGTGTAACACTGGTGTGTTAGTGATGTAGCGCGCGGTGCACACGTGTGTAACACTCTGGTGTGTTAGTGATGTAGCGCGCGGTGCACACGTGTGTAACACTCTGGTGTTTTAGTGATGTAGCGCGCGGTGCACACGTGTGTAACACTTTGGTGTGTTAGTGATGTAGCGCGCGGTGCACACGTGTGTAACACTCTGGTGTGTTAGTGATGTAGCGCGCGGTGCACACGTGTGTAACACTGGTGTATTAGTGATGTAACGCGCGGTGCACACGTGTGTAACACTCTGGTGTATTAGTGATGTAACGCACTGTGCACACGTGTGTAACACTCTGGTGTATTAGTGATGTAACGCACTGTGCACACGTGTGTAACACTCTGGTGTATTAGTGATGTAACGCACTGTGCACACGTGTGTAACACTCTGGTGTATTAGTGATGTAACGCACTGTGCACACGTGTGTAACACTCTGGTGTATTAGTGATGTAACGCACTGTGCACACGTGTGTAACACTCTGGTGTATTAGTGATGTAACGCACTGTGCACACGTGTGTAACACTCTGGTGTATTAGTGATGTAACGCACTGTGCACACGTGTGTAACACACTGGTGTATTAGTGATGTAACGCACTGTGCACTCTCTAAATGTGTTTCAGCTGCTGCTGGATCAGGGCTGCGTGTTTCAGGAGAGACACGGTTGGGAGAGACCAGGATGGTTTACCCCACACGGTCCCGCTCCAGTAAGCATGATATTAAAATCATTAAAAATGAGCTCGGGGAAAAGATGCAGGGGGGAATACCAGTGTAACTTTAGCTACATCTACTGACGTATCTTGAATAGTTGTAAAATGTTTTGTTTTTTGCTTCCTGACAAAATAAATTGCTAGTATAGTCTGAAATGTTAAGTTTGCAGCATCGTGTAGTGCAAGAGCAGGAGAGAGAATAGATTACTCTGTTGCTGACTCTTGTTTTTGTCTGAAAGGTCCTGGACTATGATTACTATGGAGCATATGGACTCTCCAAAAATACAAACCACAAATACAGTGATCTACTGGGCGAGGAGTACACCTTTTCCTTTCCTCCGCATCACCATGTGGTGAGCCCCTCCCCCTTACCGCCCCCCCCCTATCCCAGCTCACATTCCCACCTGGGCTGCTTATAGAGGGTCTTCTCCACTGACAGCCTGCTAGAGATCTGGAGGAGAGCCTTTCTCCCTGAAAAAAAAAGAAAAAAAAAGCAGAAGTGACACTGAGACCGCGTGCTTGTGCGTGCGTGCGTGCGTGCGTATGTGTGTGCTTGTGTGTGTGTGTGTGTGTGTGTGTATATGCGTGTACATTTGTGCATGTGTGTGTGCGTGTACGTGCTTGTGTGTGTGTGCGCGTGTGTGTGTGTATGCATGTACATTTGTGCATGTGTGTGTGTGCGTGTACGTGCTTGTGTGTGTGTGTGTGTGTGCGCGCGTGTGTGTATGTGTGTGTGTGTGTGTGTGTGTGTGTGTGAGTGTACGTGCTTGTGTGTGTGTGTGTGTATGCATGTACATTTGTGCATGTGTGTGTGTGTGCGCGTGTGTGTATGCGTGCGCGTGTCTGTGTGCGTGCGCGTGTCTGTGTGCGTGTGTGTGTGTGTTTGCGCGCGCGTGTGTGTTTGTGTGTGTGTGTGTGTGTGCGTGTACGTGTACGTGCTTGTGTGTGTATGTGTGTGTGCGTGTACGTGCTTGTGTGTGTGTGCGCGTGTGTGTGTGTATGCATGTACATTTGTGCATGTGTGTGTGTGTGCGTGTACGTGTACGTGCTTGTGTGTGTATGTGTGTGTGCGTGTACGTGCTTGTGTGTGTGTGTGCGCGTGTGTGTGTGTGTGTGTGTGTGTGTGTATGCATGTACATTTGTGCATGTGTCTGTGTGCGTGCGCGTGTCTGTGTGCGTGTGTGTGTGTGTGCGCGCGCGTGTGTGTGTGTGTGTGTGTGTGTGTGTGTGTGTGTGTGTGTGTGTGTGCGTGTACATTTTAAATTGGAGGTACAGTGAGCATGTGCACGCTGACCTGCTCTCTCTGTCTCTCAGATACAGGAGGAGTGTCTGAACTGTAGAAATGCAGTGGCTGTGTTTGACATGTCCTACTTTGGCAAGTTTTACCTGGTTGGGCCTGATTCCAAGAAGGCAGCAGACTGGCTTTTCTCTGCAGATGTCAACAAAGCTGTGGGTGAGTTCAGATGTATCATTCACACACTTTCTCAAATTTAGACACACAGTCACAGACACACACACACACACACACACACACACACACACACACGGACATAACACACATACACAGATACAGCAGATGCTGCTGCTGCTGATGTTGTTGAGATGTAATGACACTGGTCACCAGCCCATGAATAACACAGCTCTATTCACAACTCTATAAGTTGTGAGGTAAGACAAGGTTGTTTATGTCCAGATATCCTGAGAACCCACGGTCAAGTTTATTGAGCAACACTTAAAGGATAATTTTTTTTTTTTTCAACTTGGACCTATTTTTAAGAACTATTTCCACCGTGCTGATTGTTATAATGTCGTCACATCTTTCTTTTTCGAGATTTGATCGCCCAAAGAATGGCTCTGCCGAGTCCAATGGAGTCCAATATTTAGATACAGGTTCAGTTTACTTCAAACAAGTCCAGTTTATCTAAACCTGTTATTTGGAAGTGAAAACCAGTTCGAAAGTTGAAATTCTTTTGCCAAAATAAATTTTCTTTTTAGAAAACTGCTCTGCTGTGTTTATCTTACGATGAATTTAAATGAACAGACTCCTGATTATACCTTTCGCAAACACGGCTGAAGATTGAAGCTTGTTTACACCTGGATAACGCTGTGTTCCAGGCTCCACGGTCTATACCTGCATGCTGAACCAGAAGGGAGGAGCCGAGAGTGACCTCACAGTCAGCCGCCTCGAACCAGGCTCCACCCCCTCACCTCTGGCACCTAAATTTGAAGGTGAGTTTTGCTGTAACTATTATATGCCACTCAGCAGTGATTGGTAGGCTAGGGAATGGTAGGCCATGTCCCAGAGTCCCAATAAGATGTGAGTTAGAGAGCAGTGATTAATGTCTCATCTTTCACAATGGCAGGCTGGAACAGGCTGCTAACACTGGGAGAGACAGATAAATCGGCACCAATTGTGTTTTTGATGTTTGTACAGAATACCTAATTGTACACTTGTTCCTATCAAATGTCTCTTAAGACCAGTGTTACATTTCAGTTAGTTTCAGAAATATGCGACATTGGTTGATTTTCTGCCAAACGATTCCTCACAAATGAAGATCCATCTGTCCCCACTGCCCCTGAATAATTACACTCTTGGGTAGCTAATGTTGGCTAAGGGCAAATCTGATTATCTTCTTTAAATCAGTCTTGGAGTTTTTTTTTTTAAAGAAATTAAGGGAGACATGTCTTTTAACTGAAACGGCTATTTAATTGAACAATTCTTAAAAATCCTATACTGGACTTGGTCCCAACACAATGATTGCCATCTTTGCGGGTTGTCGCATTTAGACAACACAGCCTTTTATTTTCCACAAATCTTACATCAGTCTTACATTTACAGGAGTGTGCCTGGATTACTTTTTCCTAACGTCCTTTTAGTCAGCGAGTGTCGACTGTGGCTAGCAGGCCCCTGCAGGGCCATCCCCAAATCAATAGCGGGGGTTGTGGCAATGAGCGCTGATAAATATGATTGAGAATTCCAAATTGGGGGAAAAAAATTAAAAAGGGGGTGGAAAATGAAAAGCATTCGAAATTAAATGCATTTTCACAAATTAAAGACAAAACAACTGACCTTGCAAATGAGGTCAACGGCAAAGGGCACGGCCCCCAACTACTCAGTGTGGCGCTGTTAGCCTAGGCGCTGTGCAACCTCACCGTAGACCTCTCACACTAAAATATCACTGAATAAGATAAACAAACGGTTTCTGAATTGTCATGGGCTCTTCCCAGCCCCTTCGGGATGGAGTTCGCAGAAGAAGTCAAGCCTGCCAACGACAGACACGTCTCGCGTGAATGTAATTGCGTTCGGGTATTATCACGTGAGGAAGCAGGCCCCAGACACACTCACACGCCCACACATAATGTTTACTACATAACTATCACTGTCAATACATCATAAAATGTCACTGGTCTTTGGTACTTTGGACCTGCTTGCTGTTGCTCAGTTTTCCTGCCCAAGGAGATTTCCTGGAGATAATTGGGTCACATTGGTGTTAGTGTTCTCCAGGATAATGGGGCTTTGATACTTTGATACTACCTTCCATGTGGAGGTCTTCTGTTCTTGTTGAATTTATGGCACGTACATACATACATGCCTCTTCCCCATTTAATTTCTATGTGCTGTTGAGCCTGTTACAGTCCCACTTACCTAATAAATATCTGAGTAAGTAAGCTTTCTTAATGATTCTCTGAACCCAATGATTTCTTCATACAGAATGATTTTTCAGCCTTTTCAGTTAATAGCCATCTGTAATTTAAAGTGCTTTCGACTCAGTCTTGCATTAGGAGGGTGAAACCTGCGCGCTTTAATTTGAGCATTGACTGCAAATTAAATACCTCTTGGATCACATTTGCCATCACGATTAATTTTGCATTTGCATTTTGCATTCAGAGTCATTTGGCAGTGTTCGTTTTGCACCTGTAAGCCCAATCGAAGGTGATATAAGGATCTCTTATCTGCATTGCACAGCAGCTTATAAATGATCTGCCTGTTCAATTCGATTCCATTTTGTTTTTATAGTGAGAGACGCTGTCACAAAGACATTTATAGAAACAGGAAATTCACAGGTGTAACTGATCGCACCGATAGACTGTATCATCGTAATTAGAGAGCAGTTGCATTTCATATTTTTCAACATTGCATTCCCAAATGTGTAACATTTCTTCACCTGACTTAGCCTTCAGACTTAGCCATGGCTTACTATGAACTAGAGTCCGTGTTCATGTCTATGGATCGCTGCGACGTTATATACTTTATCGGACCTGTTTGTAGTTGTTTCAACGACCTTCGGCATGCACTTACTGTACGATTTCGCCAAGTGAATGTAATGTAACCTATCTCGTGGTTAGATAGGTGTTGTATTTAACTGTAGCATAGAGTTTTTTTTTATTGATTCGGCATTGCTTTATAGAATGCTACTAATGGTTCTGACATTGATGACTTGGAATCCTCTCTGCTCACTGGCTAAACCTTATGTACGCGCTTTTTTAAAACCATCTGCTAAATTCCTAAATGTAATGTTAATGCAGTCAGACAAAATTGGGGTAAAGTGGAGCAGGAGTGTCCAGTAGTCTGGCCAGCCACACACCTTTTTATCCCCTCGCCTCCCCCAAGACCCACCTTTACTCAGATTTGTTATTTTCATTCTCATATCCTCTTCCCACCGCAATTCCCCATGAATGACGTGGAATGAAGGCCACTTTAGCAGACTGACAGACTGTTTAATGAAGCTGTCAACTGTGTATCGTCGCCAAAGGAAATGAGCAAAGTCATCTTTTAAATAAACACAATTAGCCAAGAGTGCAGCTGGTATTAAAACTAATATAAACGGACCTGGGAGATGACATAGCATGGATCGCCAGCAGAAAAGCTATCATGGTGAAATGGGCTACTCTTACAAATACAGTTCTCTCAGATTCTTATGCCTCGCTCTCTTGAGTTATCTGACTGTTGAAGCAGCAAGCCAGGGCCCTTTGAGGACTCTGAAATATTTAAGGTTGTTATGGTAACTGAGTGGCGATAAGGCGTAAGAGTGCGTGGCCTTCAGCGGGCAGAGTAGGAAGATGTGATAGGTGTGTGCTTTTTTTTTTTTCTTACTGTGAGAGGTTTTTGCCTTTGCCCGTTGATCTTACTGCGATAGAGGACGTGCTCAAATGGCTGTGCTCCATTGCGAGCGCCACGCTGACTCTAGAGCTGTTTCTAACCTTTACGCACGTTGACCCTTTGGTCTGTGTGGGGCAGATGAAGGTATGGTAGGATGGGGGGAAATTAATGATGGTGGCCTAGTGTTGGTTCTTTTAAACAGGACGGCTGGATGAGTTACCGTGTGTTAGCGCAGCATCCTTAGCGGCTAAGGGATATGTTGGGTCTGTGTGAGTGTGTTGGCTGTTGGAAGTGTTTAGGGTGAAGCATGTGAAAAGAAGTGGAAAGTACAAGAGGGCTCGCTGTGCTGTCTGCCTCCCTAAGCCCCCAGCCCCCAGGAATGTTCACAGTGGCTCCTTCCTGTAGTTCTAGCTATTTGGCTGAGTGCCTTCCAATTCAAACACAAACTCAATAATTCATCGGGCACGTTAGTGTAAATTTACTGATTGTTCTTGTATCTGAGTGCCTGGAGGCGCTGGAGGTGCCTGGAGAGGGAATCGTCCCTCTGCAGGAACAGCCCCAGAGCGGCAGGCTCATTGAGGCCCGTCGTGTGAGCGGCAGGCAGCCTCAGGAACAGGAAATGGAGCGGCATGTCGCTCCAGTCCTGGGCTGCTCTAGCTGTTACTCATCGTTGACACAGCATGAATGTTTTTTTTTTTTTAAGAAGATATGATACGTAGACAATGCGGTTTGCATGGTGGGAAATTTAGGTGAGGAACAGGGTTGTGCATGTTCTTTTAATTTTTTTGTCAGGAATGGCCAAATTGGCCATCTGGAAAACCAGAAAGAACCACATTCAGGGTCTAGCATCAGTAGACCCTGTGTAGATGATGAAAAAGATGCTGGCAGCCAGACTCGGGGTTGACTATGCTTATTACAGCCTGATTGGCAACATGGATGCTTTTCTGTCTATTTGGGGCATAGGGGATGTGCTCTGTACAGTCCAGGATGGTATGTTGGTTTAGTCTTTTTGAATTTATTTATTTTATTTTATTTTTTTGAGCATTTTGTTCTGGGAGAGCAGTTGATGTAATTTAATTTCTAAATGTACTTTCTTGTATGTGTTTGACCAGTACTTTATGAAGGAGTTTAATTAAAGGTACGTTTAAATTCTAAATAATTCTCTCTCTCTCTCTCTCTCTCTCTCTCTCAGGTGATGGGTATTACCTGGCAATAGGAGGGGGTGTGGCACAGCACAATTGGTGCCACATCCAGACTGTGCTGCAGAATGAGGGCTTCCGCTGCCAGCTGCTGGACCATTCTGAGGACATGGGCATGATCAGTATTCAGGGGCCCAAAAGGTGAGAGGTGCAGCACCGCTCTGTCCCTGTAAATTCTGCTCAGACATTGGGAAGCTGTGTGGAATAGCTTGCCGGCTCATGTAGCAGAGGCAGGAACTCTGGGTGTTTTCAAGACCAGGCTTGATATGGTGCTCGATACTTTCCGGTTTGTAGGTATTCGGTGAGCACTAGGTACCCTTTAGTGGTAGGAAAATGGCGAGCATTGTCGGGCTGAATGGCCTGTTCTCGTCATTAAGTTATGCTATGTCCTGTACACATACTGCCTCTAGTGGAAACTATAGTTCTTTCACCAGCCCTGGTGCTACTGGGCTGAGGTTCACACTGTGTTTTCTCTGGGCTGCAGTGGAGGACACTTGTCTCCCTTAGCCATTGTTAAGCTGGCAACAGTGACTGTAGCACATGGCCAAGGTGTGGGCCTCAACTCCCCAGGGACTCTGCCGCATGGTGATATGCGTAGGAACTATGGGTCTGGGACGATGGCCACTAACATCGGCACCCAGAAAGCCAGGGAGTGTGCTGATCCCTGGCATCATGCTTTTCTTTGAGTGGTTTTCCAACTGGCTAACTTGGCATTTGCTCTAAAATTAGCGAATGTGTTCTAGGAGTCAGTACTTGTTAAACCCATACCTGCCAATGTGTAGTTTTTAAAATATGGGGGAGGAGGGTGATGAGTGTATGTGTTTTGCTGTGGTAACAACAGGTTACTAAAAGAACCGCCAAAGAGCTCAGACAAAGTCTTGAAAGAAAGGAGGTGGTGGCAGTAAGCACACGGCCGCCGCCAGAAACTTTTTTTTTTTGTTTTGTTTTTTTCCTTGAAGCGAGGTAATTTTGGGTTGCCAGGTTATGTTGAAAGAGATGGAGTGAGATGGTGTGGATTATGTTTAAAAAGCAAATCTGGCAACTTTGCTTACGCCAAACAAAGAGACCAGATTGATTGATGCGTTCATGATGAATTTTCATAATTAACTTTGAGGGCTGGGGAGTTTCACGGGAGTAACAACAAAACGGTAGTACGCTGGTAAACCGGGAAAAAACGGGAGAGTTAGCAGGTATGGAGAAACCTGCCCACAGGCCTGCTGCCCCTCCTTGGCTCAGGGGTGTGAGTGAGGCGCTTATCACTACAGGATCTCACTGACCCCTGAAAAAGATGATGTAAAAAGTTTGCAGGCTGAGGTCTGACAGTGGCTAAGGGTCGCATAGTGTGCAGCCCGGCTCAGTGTAACCCTGAACCTGCAGGGAAGTGTCCTACGCTAGCCTCCGCAGATTTCCCTTTCACCGTTCTGTAGAGCAGTGTAAGCGTGGCCTCTCCCCTCCAGCTGGCCTGTAGCTTTATGTGCAGTTTATCGCATCTTTTCACTCTGTAGCCCGCCGGCAGGTGAGTTTGTACAATCATTATATCAGAGGAGTGAGTTACACTTCATGTACAGCGTAATGACCACGGAGGGGGAGGGTCTCTGGTGAGCAATAAGACACAGTCATCACCGTTGATTGATTTCCCTCCCTTTCTAGGCAATGCTATAGCCAGTTATGCGCCACCCTGTGGGGCTTCTGGCTACAGTCAGCGCCGATAAAGTCTGAATTTAGTACCGGACCGCGGGGTGTATCCAAACACTGGAACATTGTCTTAAAAGCACCGTCTTTAAAGGTTCAGCCGACCGGCAGCGCCCACGTGATTGTGAAATCTATTTGTATCACTAAACACCGGACCAAATCAGACCCTCTCTTCCACTGCTTCTGTAATGCATATTAGTGAGGTGAAAGGCTGTGGAAGATGTGGATTGGGCACACGGGGCTATGCTGTCACAGGGAAGGGTGATGTCACAGGTTAATGACCAAATGAGTAGCGTCACTGATAGGAGGCAAGATGGGAGTGAGGGGAGTGGTGTTGGGAACTTCGGGTCAATACAGTGTGGGGGGAAGTTCTGTGAAAGATGAAGGGAGTTTATATGGGGCTTGCATGTGTGTGATAGTTTATAGAAGGGCTGTGAAAGATGCATGTAGGTGAACGGTTGGCAAATACAGTGATGAGGTCCGTTTCTCTCTCTGCTGCAAACACCAAGGGGATGGTCATAGCAGACTTTGATCAAGGACATAAATGGGTGACAGTGTATTTATGGTGTTAATGTCACAAATAGACACTAGTCATTAAAGTCTAGAGTTTCATTGGGTGAGAAGTCCGCCTAGGTGTACTCTGAAACATTGTTGGGATATGACATGCATATCTATTTGGAGCTTGTTATAAGTGGAATAAGTTGATATTTAAGTCCGTATTTGAATATATGAAAAGTTGTACAGTCAGTGTACAAAGTAGAACATTGCCCGTACAGTCTCGGATTTTAATGTGGACTGAACGCGCAGTATTGAAATGTTCGTATCTTTTCACATCCCTGGTTATCCCTCAGTACATTTACCTGTACAGTTTTAAATTATGTTGTTAAAATTAACATCATACTGTTAGTGTTAGTCTTAGACGCCTTTCAAATATGACATCCTAATGTACACCAGCTTAATGTATTACCTAGGTGTGAAAGCAGCAGCAATTAATTTTTTTTTCACATTTGTTTATATGCCTTGGGATTTGAGTTATCATTGCCATGTTGAACAACAGACCCCCACGTGTAAGAACACTGCCAGAATCACCTCATTCATCAGAATCAACCCTATTTGCAGCCAAAATCCCACGTTTTGATGTAAGAAATTTTAACGTTTGTTCATTACGTTTGTGTGCGTGCGTGCGTGCACTTCTCCGGCAGATGGGTAAAATTAAAAATGTGTGATTTGCTCAGATTTAATTTTTGCCCTCGCATCTGAATTCCAAGCACAACTCAATGTGCTGAGCTTGGAGATTTAGCCGTGCTGTGAGCGCGTGCAAAAGAGCTCCTATATTCTGCTCTCCTAGTTCCTAGTACTGGAGGGAAAGGGCTGCTCCTGTTATACATTTACCGTGTGTATTTCCACCGTAATTTGATAAGCAGTAATTGTTGTATCTGCTCTGTCTTGCGTGCAGAGCATGCGGGTTATTAATACATAATATAGCACTGTATTTCTCCATGGTTTAGGAGCAGTTTCCTGCTCAGTCAAAGTGAGCAGAAATCTGACTGATTTTTGCAGAGGGGTTCCATGAAGACTCAACGTTTTTTTCCCTCCTGTGAGCCTCAGGTCACTGTACTTACATTTGTTAGCGGCAGACAAACTCCAATGATCGTGTAAATAATAGTAATGGCTTTTGACGTAGGAGGGCTAATGAGACACGAGAGCACCGCACAGGAGCTCGTCGCTACACCGTACATGAATATATGAATGAAATGTCACGGCGCGTTTGCAGTCGGCGTTGGCGCCGGGAGAGATCGGGTTAGGCACGTTATTCATGCTGTTACCGCGTGAGGATCTGGAGAGGGAGGTCCGAAGGCCCGCTGATTGCGACTGTAAAGCGCATCATTAATCACAGCGGGTTTGCTGGTGAAACTGCGGGACGTGCGCGGCTGTCCCCTACCTGTCTTTTGTAGCCCGTTAACGCGCACGCTCCGTCTTATTTCTTTTTAACAAGCGGAGGCTGAGGATCGACGGGTCGGTTTCTGATGCGGTTTTTTTTTTTTTTGCGGAGAGGACTACAGACTCTTTGTGTGGGTTTGCCTCCGGCGCCGAGAGCCGGTATCCTCGCTGATGTCTGGTCGGGACCGGCTCAAGAGACTCTTGAGTTTAAGTGAGTTCATTATGAGGTGCTCTCTGAACCTGTGCAAGCAGGCTGAAAGAATAGGCCATCTGAGACACTAATAATCTGTTCACACACATGCATGCATATATACACACACACACACACATAAATACTTACACACAAGACACACACCTACATACACACCTTCATACACATACATGCACCTACCACCGATACAAACAGACACATACAGACAGACAGACAGACACACACGCATAAATACTTACACACTAGCACACACATACACTTTCACACACTCAAGACACACACCTACATACACATAAAAATGCACCTACAGACACACAGATAAAATTAGACACTTACAGGCAGACACACACACACACACACACATAAATAGTTACGCACAAGCACACACACATACATAAATACTTACACAGAAGTGCACGCATACACTCTCACACACTCAAGACACGCACCTTCATACACATACAATCACCTACAGACAGACACACACAGATACAAATAGACACGTACAGACACAGACACACACATGCGGACATACACATGCATGTGTGCACATACACACACACACACAAGCACGCACACATGCACACACACACACACACACACACACACACACACACACACTGAATTTACAGTTTGTTGACCTCCTTAGTCCAGTGAGTTGAGCTTGTGCATTTGTTGGAGTGAATGGGCTTTCTCTTAACCACAGCACAGGGAGTTTGGCCCTACCTTTGCACCTGTACCCTGGACCTCAAACTCACACTCACCCAACATTTTTACACCCCATCTGTAGGTTCATGTCATATTAACATAATCACACCCCTGGACTGCAAAAATCAAACATCCTTCATTCATTTCAAATTGAATTGAATTTTAATGATGGACCATTTTAAAGTGAGATGTCTGTGAATAAAAATGTTTCATGATGATTGAATATTTCGGGCATCACTTTAACCAGGTCATGAGAGAATTGGGAAAATCAGGCCTTATGAATATAACATTACTTTGGCTCGGATGCCAGTTTAAGATATACCCTGCAAAAAATGTCTGTCTTAACAAGTTTTTTAGTCTTGTAATGAGACTTAAAAACTTATTTTTCTCTGAAGTGGAAAATATCTTGTTTTAAGTAACTTTTTGCTTCACAGGTAAAATTACCCACTGGCAAATATTGAAAGGAGTAAAACCATCTCACCCCACTGGCAATCTTTTTGTTTATCTTATTTAGCAAAAAAAGTAACAGACGTACGATTCTAAAGTCTAAATATACGATTAAAATGCTTGTTAAGATTTGCTTCTTGCAGTGTAGTTTTTCCCGACGGTGGTTCTTGTTTACGTTTTTGTCTCAGTGAATTATGTGTTTACGCCATCATCCCAGCAACCTTGGCAATTGGGATAACAGAATAAGGGCCTACTCTAAATGGACTACTTCTGTTTTTGTGTCCCTGTTTATTAATGCATTGCCAGGTTTACAAGTGTTGTTCTGCAAGCCTCCATCACTTAGAGGGCTGCCTACGCTGGGACTTAACTGAGAGAAGAGTGCGGAATAGCTGCCAGAGCCAGACGGCGCAGGCTGCTTCTGTTGGGCCCCGTACAGGAAGCGGGATGGCCTGCCTGCACCTGCGCTGCTTCCACCTCTGCCTGCAGAGATCTACGTACCCCCCTGTCAGGGGCGGAGGGAGAGAGAGAGGGGGGGGGGGGGGGGGGGGGGGGGGGGGCGTAGATGCTGATTGGGCGAAGCGACCAGCTGAAATGAGCTGGGAGAGCAGCGTTTTCGATGACGGATGAGTGCTCATCTGTGCCGGCTAGTGTTTTAGGGAACAGCTGCCCCAGTCCCCATTGACTGTAGGCTTGACCTTAATGATATCACGCATCCTGTAGAAGCAGACGAGTCGAGTAACTGCCTCCAGGCCCCAGTTCCAAAAACTGATCATTTAGTTAGTATGTACTTGCGAGGGTGTAGGTTTCATTTTAACATTGGCGGTGGCAGCACAGTTGCTTTTCAGGTACCCCGTACCCCCCCCACCTCCACCGGCACCCTCCTTTCTTGTTGCCATGTTAATCTGGTTGCCTGTAAACCCAAGATGGAATCATCACTTGGCTGACGAGAATTATAAACAAATTAGTGATTAACTACTTAGTGTGTGTGTGCTGCAAGCATATATTTTTGTATATGTAATATACCTTTTTCTGTAGTTTTTTTCTTTTTTTCCCTTTTTTCTTTGTAGTACTCAGAGCTGTAAAAGTACTATATCTGTGCGTGCGCGCGTGTATTAAACAGTGAAACAAAACCGTACGTTTACTGGGATTTTAAGGCAAGGTTTATTGACTCAGACTCTGTTGTTGCTCCAAGCTCAGCACATTGTTGCATCATTGAGAGATGTCCTCTGAGAGTAAGTTTAAGGCAAGCCAATTGCTAGGTTTAAGCCACGACAGACAAGGGTGGGATTTGCAACAAGAGGATGTGGAAACGCAGTTAGCCCTTTGTGGTGAGGATTAGAATGACTGGACAAATTATTTATGAGGTCAATTTAATGGCACTACACGTTAGTGGGGACATGTACCCCTGCTCCCTACCTGGAAGCCTGTATTTACCCGCTTAGACATACTAAAATGGCATTTAGTTTAATGTGATGAATGTTTAATGTATAATATTGGAGTGAATTTGAACTGTCCCATTAACTTATTCTTTGGTTTGGCAACACTTTTTTCACATTTTATTTGCTCCCCTTTGCCACCGTAATGAAGCGCTGTCCTCCAGAGTACATTATTGGTAAGTACAGTGAGCTGAAGTGCAATGCAGGACAGCTTATTGTAATAACGCCTGACTGATGTGTCTGGCTGTCTGTAGCCGTGACCTGCTGCTGGAGCTGTTGGACACAGACCTGAGCAATGAGTCTTTCCCTTTCTCTACACACAAGCTGGTGAAGGCTGCAGGACACGAGGTGAGTCTCTCTCCGACAAACACGCACACACACACACACACACACACACAAACACACATACACACACGCAGAGGCACACGTATGCGTGCACACACACCACACACACAAACACATACACACACACACACGCAGAGGCACACGTGTGCGTGCACACACACCACACACGCAAACACATACACACACACACACACACACACACACACACACACACACACACGCAGAGGCACACGTGTGCGTGCACACACACCACACACGCAAACACATACACACACACACACACACAAACACACATACACACACGCAGAGGCACACACACACATACACACACACACACACACAAACACACATACACACATGCAGAGGCACACGTGTGCGTGCACACACACCACACACGCAAACGCATACACACGTGTGCGCGTGCACATACTCAAACACACATGTCCGTGCACACACACATACACACACCTGTGTACGCACGTACGCATACACACACACAAACACACACACGGAAACCCATTTGCACATTGAGTCCTCACTGAACCTCTCAGATTTGCTTTGCTAATGAATAGCAGCCAGTGACTAATCACATGAGTAGTGATGAGCGCAAGTGGTGTCAATTCATTCTAATCTTGATCTTGATCCCTGAAGATATTCACAGTTTTCTTTATAAAAAGGCGCCGTACATGAACTATTGACCTTTCGACCTCAAACTTGAGTTCATTACAGCAGCCTCCAGTGACGCTAATTAAACGTGATAGAGGACACTGCTGTGAGTGTGTTAGGTTCAGTCCATGTTTGATCTGCAGCATAGAAGCCTGCTTTTAAAATTGATGGACTCATTAAATCATTAAGAGAGGTCAGAGGTCAGAGGAAAACGCACTAAGGGCAATGGATTGAAGACAAGGGATGCAATGACTGAAGCCAGAGTTTGACATTTTTGACCTTGATGGACATATTTATCGAAAGCTATTGTGATAAGTGCATTGTTGCCTCTGTCTATGTAAATTGGTTTCCGAACGTAGCGGATGTAATCTTACAAGGATTTCGATCTGTAGGTTTTGTGAAGTAAATAATGTAACACAGAGAAGTTAACTGTGCTGGGATTCCAATTGACTGAGTACAGGTATTTGCCATGAGGAGAAGCTGTACCCTGCAGCCTCAGTATCACAGGTTCAGTGTCATTAGCATTGATTTAACGTCCAGTCATCACCATTGAAACATACAGACTGGTGCTAGATCTCCATATTTTTAAACAAGCGAAGTGTGCTGAGCTGAGATGTGCCTTTGAGAGACTGAAGCTGAAGGTTCAGACGTTCCTGGTTTGCGGAACGTCTCATAAAAACTGCATGCTGTGGAAAGTGCATTTAAGCGTGGCGACGCGCGGAGTTCTCAAACGTGCCTCGGCTTACGTCTGCACCGAGCCCCGGAGTGTCCTGCCATGTGCTCTGAGACCTGTAGGGGTGTCTGCACTGGACAGATGGTCTGCCTGACTGCACTTCCTCTGAGGCTCACGGCTCACAGCTTTCTCAAGTCGCAAACATCACGTCCCTTTCTCTCTTTCAGTCTCTGCCTCACACACAATATCTGGCTTTTTACAGCATTCCCTTCTTTTCACCTTTCCGTCTCTTTGACTCCCCCTCATAATGTGCCTCCTCTCTCTACTTCCAGACTAAAGCTAACCGCATGAGATTTTACAAAGAAACTAAGAAAGAAGTCCTCAATTGTTCATCGCTGTGAGCTCTGCAGATACTGAAATGTACCAAAAGAAGTAAGATGTACAACATATGGGCGCTACGTAAGGATATCCAGAATCAAATGCTTTAATTAAGTGATCTGTTCCACACGGTTTGTTCTGGAAAGCCTCCCTGGAATGCACGACGTTATGCAGGCACACTGTTTATTAGGGCCTGATAATGTTCGACCCATCCAGTCCTCGTGCTTCTGGAAAAGGGGATACTACGGCGCTGCCTGTGGGAGCGCGGGGTGGGAGGGGCAGTGAACGGCCGGGAGCAAAGGCTGCTGGGAGGAGCGGAGGAGGCATGTGAAATCAATAGAGCGAGGATTTACAGCATATGGCTCCCGATGCGGAGTTATAAAACACTGGAGAAGCTTTTAATACGCGTACGGTCGGGCTCACGCAGGGGTTACCAAGCCCCGGTCACTCCCTGGCGCGCACGCTCTGTCGCCTCGTTCTCTCCCTCGCACGCCCTCGTGCCCCATCGAGTCCGTGGTGGGCTCAGGGGAGTCAGAGTAGTGGATTTTGGCTGTAGTTCTGAAAATTGTGCCAGCAAGAGGCTTGTCTGGTACTTCCTCCGTGCCATTTTGAGTGGAACTCTTCCCGTTGTTTGAATGGAGTTGGCAGTTGGAGTTTGAGTGGCAGGAGAAGCATAGAGGCACATGTGTAAGTGGTACCTGTGAAGAACAGATATTTGAAATGGTGTGTATAGTTAATTTGGTCAGTTTCCCCTCAGAAAACTCCAAAAGTTCAATAACAGAGCACATAAAAAGTGTTTGATATGCTCATCTTTTCCCCTGCAAATCTCTCCAATATTATTTAATCGGTTTGCCTTGTTTTGTTTTTTTTTACTCTAATGAAATAGGTAGATTTCTTTTTCTTGTACACTTGGTTCAAACATGCACAAACTGAGGGACAGTCAGTGGTTATTGTATGTAGCCTTTAGTCTCTGGATGTCTGTGCTTACCCTGTGGGGATGTCTGTATCATGGGTTCATGCCTTTTTGGTGTGAGCTTCTGTCAAGAAATCTGCATGAGGTCTTGCCCTGTATCCTACACTTTTTAAACACGCTGTCTGTTTTTCTACACTCTCAGAAAAAATGGTATGAAAAGTATCTAAAAAAGTACCAATGCTCGTCCCTGGGGTGGCACCCTATAGGTACATAAAAGTGTAACCTTAGGCAGCAGTACATAATTAGTTTGTACCTTTTTCTTTCTGAAAAGTAACGTATTAGTACCCAAATAGAACCTTATTGTAGTTTCAGGGTACAGTTGGGAAATCTGTTCCGTAAAGAAGAAAAAAAGGTAACTCCACTGTACCTTTATTTCTGGGAGTGTATGTCTTTCCCCCTCCTCCACTTCCCCACAGCATATTGTTCTACATGTAGCTGTTGAGTGTCTTACTTTGAGGGACATTCTTTGAAGATTGTCTGAGGGTAAGTTTAAGGCAAGCCAATTGCTAGGATAGGGGGGAAAGTGATTTTGCCAATTTTAGGGGACAAGTGGTGGGAAGAGTCACCAAGCTAGCCTAGCTGGAAGGCCAAGCTGGTGTGAACGGAGTGAGGGTGAACGGTGCACTGAGGTGAGCTGCGGTCTGGTGCCGTTGCCCAAGCGCGCCGTGTCCTCACTCGCTCCCTCCTGTGCGTTTGCGTCTCTGTCGTCGCCCTGGACGCTTCCCACCACAGGTGCGCGCCATGCGTCTGTCCTTCGTGGGCGAGATGGGCTGGGAGCTGCACATCCCACGGGACTCCTGCGTGCCAGTGTACCAGGCCGTCATGGCCGCCGGCGCCAAGCACGGCATCTGCAACGCCGGCTACCGAGCCATAGACTCCCTGAGCATCGAGAAAGGTCTGTGCCATCCTGTACCGTACCTCCACACCTGAACGACTCATTTTCCGTTCTTGAGTTTTATCAGTCACAGTCACTGGTCATTTAAAAAAATAAAAAAATAAAATAAATGGTAACAAAGGTCCCAGGCTGCTGTGTGCTCTTGGGTGGTGGGAGGTAATCGGGATGTGAGGAGTTTTATAGCAGAGGTCTTTTATGGGGGGGGGGGGGGGTTAATGAGGATATGAGGTCTTTTCTGGGGGGGAGGGGGGTGTAATGCGGATGAGGGGTTTCATGGCAGAGGTCCTTTTCGGGGGGTGTAATGAGGATTTGAGGTCTTTTATGGGGGGGGCGGGGTGTAATGAGGATGAGTTTCATGGCAGAGGTTTTTTTTTGGGGTGTAATGAGGGTGTGATGTCTTTTCTGGGGGTGTCATGCGGATGAGGAGTTTCATGGCAGAGGTATTTTCCCAGTTGCATGCAGAGAGCAGAATTCACCCTAGAGCTCGGCCAGCTCAGCTTCCACTGCAGGAAAGGTCAAGTGCTCCTGCACAACATAAATTTAAAAAAAGACGGTAGTAACAAGTTCAGTGGAATAAAGAGGTAGAGTCAGCTTCCCACTTGTCATAGCAAAATGTGATTTAGGTGACTGAGGGGGTCATTTATTTTTGCTTAGAGGTGGACCACGCCTTCAAATGTCATGAAATTTGATGTATTGTAATATTTATCAGTATATTAGCATTAATGCACTGATAATATTGATAATCATAATTGTCATTAATCTCATTAGGTAGTTGAGTGAACAGACCATTTATACATGCATTAATGATTCAGTTACCTTTCTTCCTAAGGCAGGTGCATCCTTTCATTAGTATATCATTGGTTGGAAATCTTTTGCGGTACTTTAAATACCATTGTTCTGTCTATTCAAGTTTCTCTTGTTTGGTTGGTATATTGAAAATATGGCAAAATAATAGATTGCTACCTTTTCAAATTGGCCTTATGTGGAACAATAATTTATTTTATGCATCAAAATGTCTCAGACGAAACTACCTGGATGGTTAGATAGCACTCCGTGTCTGTAGAAACATATCAAAATAAAACTTTTGGGTGAACTGCCCCTTTAACTGTGTGTATGTGTGTACTGAGGGCCCGTACGTGTCCCTGTCACTCACTCCATCCTTAGGGTACAGGCACTGGCATGCCGACCTCCGACCCGATGACACTCCCCTGGAGGCGGGCCTAGCCTTCACCTGCAAGTTGAAGAGTTCCATCCCGTTCCTGGGACGGGAGGCGCTGGAGGCGCAGCGGAAACGAGGTCTGCGGCGACGAATCGTCTGCTTCACCATCAATGAGTGAGTGAGCGCCGCCGCCACGCCCCCATGAAGGGGTCTGATATCAACTCAAAATGAGAAACCAAGGCTAAATGTGAAGCTAGATTAACAAAATGTCAGTCATGTTATATGTGTAGGTATATGTGTGCATTGGTGTGTGTTTGTATGTATGTTGGCATTTGGCAAAGAAGAATATATAATATTATAAACATAATATAGTATATATCATACATATCAGTATGGATCACATACATTCATATTCCACCCTTTTTCTTTTGTATTTTCCCCCACAGATGTACTCAATATTGTGCTATAATTCTCAAATGCACTTATATGTATTTTTACTCCTATGCTTTTTCTTTCTGTTATACTGAATATGTATATTCATGTATAGGTGTGTGTGTCTGTATGTATGTATGCATCTATATATGTATGTGTATATATGTTTATGTTTTTCTCCTTACATATGTTTGTATGGAATGAAAACTGGGCTCAAAATATGCTCTTATATGTGAGTGTAAGAGATGATGGGTATTGTAGTTTTGTCTAACAGAGCTGACACAATGTGTTCTCCACTCCAGGAAGGTGCCAATGTTTGGCCTTGAGGCAGTCTTCAGGAATGGCCAGCCTGTGGGCCATCTGCGCCGGGCAGAGTACGGCTTCGCCATCGACAAGACAATTGGTTACGGCTACATACGGAACCCTGACGGGGGAGTGGTGAGTACAGGCTCACAGTGCAGTAACCGTGGTTACAGACTTACCTCAGCCATTCAGTGAGAGGACGGTGTTGTGGTGTTGTGTATGACCTTCAGTTTCACATTCTGAGGGCTGGTTTCACTGGTTTCGCGTTAGCAGCAGGTGTAAATATTTCAGGACAGGGGGAAGCAATGCCTGGTCCTTTCCGTTCCTGTTATCACAGGTGTTAAATAATACAGCTTATTCCCCAGAGAGGGAAGACGGGGGCTGCTCCTGCTGATCACAGGCTCCGCCTACTTTCCGTCATTGTCTGAGCTCTTGAGACTCCGCCTCCACTGACCCACCAAGCTAGTACCATTTAAATATTGCACTTGTTTCTTGTTTTTTGCTTGTGTCCTGTACCTCAATTCCTGTTTTTGTGATGTTGTTGTTTATCGTGCCTTACTGGCTTAGCCTTAAAGGTTGTATCAGCGATTTTGGGTGGAAACATAAATGATCACATTCATCTGATTTTTCCTCACGATCCGCTAGCTGCCCGCCCCATAAGCAGGCCGTCAAAAAACCGCGTCTCTGTAGGCAGCCTATGCTCCGAGATCGTACACAAAAACAAATGGTACTACCAACTACTCAAAACCAAAATAAACAGTATTCCAACCAATCACAATGATCTGCACAAACGTGACGTCACTTCTGAAGCGAAATCCCAAACAAACATACTTATGAATAATTATGTTATGTTTTAAAAAATAGTGTTCAAGCATCCAGAATTATAACCACGTTAATAACGTTTGTAAGAAACCAAACCGTTTGTAAATCCGTCAAGATTTCAGCGAGATAAGAGTATTAGCGTTTGTGCAGATCATTGTGATTGGTTGGAATACTGTTTATTTTGGTTTTGAGTGGTTGGTAGTACCATTTGTTTTTGTGTACGATCTCGGAGCATAGGCTGCCTACAGAGACGCGGTTTTTTGACGGCCTGCTTATGGGGCGGGCAGCTAGCGGATCGTGAGGAAAAATCAGATGAATGTGATCATTTATGTTTCCACCCAAAATCGCTGATACAACCTTTAAGACTTAGCCATAGCTTACTGTGTGAACTAGACCCTATGTTCATGTCTATGGATAGCTGCTACGTTATGATAGAAATGTACTGTATCTGCCCTCTTTGTAGCTGTTTCAATAACCTTCGGCATGCACTTATTGTACGTCGCTTTGGATGAAAGCGTCTGCCAAGTGAATGTAACGCAATGTAATGATCACCCTGTTCCGCCAGGTAGAAATACACATCCTGGTGGCATGGTCTCCACAAGGGGTGATATGTGTCTGTCGTCTCCCGTTGATCTGCCACACCCCCCCCCCCCCCCCGTCGTACCCTCGTCTCCATTTTGACCCTCGGCAGGGTTCTTTCTGCGTGTCTCAGCTGAGGAGACCTCTCGTGCGTCACCAAGGCAACAGAGCGATAAGAGGGGAAGGGATAAGGGCTTGATGAGAAGTGACAGAAGAGCAGATACTCTGCGACAGGGAAGGACCTGGAGATGTAACGTCTCACTCCCTCCCAGCGTGGGTGAAGCGAACTGATGTGATTGCGGAGTGCTGCGTATTCTCCATCGAACAGCCGAATGACCCCTCGCATTTTCTCCTTAATGCACCACTTTTTAGAGTAAAACAAGGATGTAGTTTAGACATTGCGGTTGCACACCTATTACGGAATTAAGATTTTCAATTTACGGCTGACCTATTTTCTAAGAGCTTTGGCCAGCTCCAGTTCCAGTTCCCTAAATGGCGCATTATATAGTTCGTTTTCAAGGCTGAGTTCCCGAGATTCCTGATTTCTAGATTTTCCGTACGAAGTGACGCGCACCCTGGCAGTGCAGGGTCCGGGAATAATCCACCAGCACTGATGAAAGAAGGCATTAAAACTTGTGACCTCTGGCCGCAAGAATGAAGCTGCAGGAATGGACGTCAGCGGTGAGAAGGAGGCTTTGCAGAAGGTTTGAAGTGAGGCTCCCCTGCTCTGCCTAATTAGGGTGTGCAGTACCAGAGGTAGAGTTTAGCGCCCCCTGGGGGCGCGTGACCGCAGAGCACAAGTGGTTACATAAGGCCAAGTGAGAGCCTGTTCCTGTAGCCCTAGTTAATTCTGACTGTATTGCTAACCTCTCTAAATTAACCCATTAAAGCCACATCCAGGCTTCGGCTTGTTGGGATGATTTGAATTTTTCAGAGCTTTCTGGTCTGATCATGGCTCCTTTGTACAGATTTAATTAGACGGACTGGGAATGGGGAGCTACAAAGCCAGGCGACACGTTTCCCTCGATTTACTTTGACATTGAAACGTCGGTTAACTGGTTTAAATGTTTCATAACAGGGCTGCCCAGCTCTGAGGTCTGAGGTCCATTGCCTCCTAGTACTCAGACGTTACCAAAGGGAACAATGAGACACAATTTGGCAAGAACAAAAGCTAACCCCCCCCCTCGAAGCAGGCCCATCACGTCCTACAGTGATGTCAAACATAGCATGAGGAGGGAATGCATATGAAGTGTTCTAGCATGGGAAATGCTGTCGGAAATGCTTTGCGCTTGTTTTTGTGGCGGAGCTCAGTGCCGGTGCGCTCAGGTGACAGCTCTGAAGGGATGTGTGTCTGCTTGCTTGCAGGTGAGCCCTGACTTTGTGAGGAGTGGGAAGTTCACTCTGGAGCGGATGGGTGTGGCCTACGAGGCTACCGCCCACCTGAAGTCTCCCTTCGACCCAGAAAACAAGCGAGTGAAGGGGATCTACTGAACACCAAAAAGGATGTGGAGGGGTAGGGGTGGAGCCGAAATCAAGCCCAATATTTACCAATTCGGGGACGCTCTACGACAGAGGTGGGCAACGAGGGCCGTATCTGTTTCAGGATTTCGTGCCAACTTCTTAATTACCTAATTAGCCCTAACATTTACGCCATCTGACATTTTAGCTACATTTCTTGATAAGCACATAAATGACAGCCGAAGACCTCTTGTGTCCCTATATGAAACGATTTTAACGTGATCTAATCTACGAGTGAACCAGTGTTGCTGGGTAATTGGTGGGAACAACAACCTGCATACACACGCGGCCCTCCAGGACTGGAATTGCCCACCCCTGCTCTAGCAGAACTGTTTCGTGAGAACTTGTTTTAAGTGGACGTTATTGAGGTCTGGACTTGAGGTGGGTCATTGTCAATTGGTTGACATTTCCAATTGCTTCATCTTTTTTCAATAGCCATAGATCAAGACGAACGACACGCAAACTTCAGAAGGTGCAAAAGATGTGTACTCATTTTTAATTGTATCTTATCATAAAGCGATGACTGGTGATTAGATGATGATATAGTTCTAAATAACCAGGTCTGACGCATTCATTGGCCCCGTCCTCTCCAAGTGTCTATGAGAAGCAACATTGTTCTAACATACTGACATCGTGGTCATGTTTTATTTACGGCGGTGAACATTCTCTACATTGTACCAACATGGCAGTCATGTTTTATTCATAATGGGGAACGTTCTCAGGAGGGAAACTGTAGGGAAATATGAATGCATATGCGTCTCAGGAACACTACCATGGTTACAAAGGGGATCATGTAAAATGACATCTTAAATACGGTTTAGATAGCACGTTCTCTCTGTGTATGTCCTGCTCCTTTGATCTTTCCTTGGTCCTCCAGTATGCTGTTAATTGATGTGCAAAAATGTCGGTTGCGTGGATGTGAAATGACATGGCTTCCAACGGCTATGCAATAACGTTGCCTGGTCATAATCTAAAAATCAGAAACAACTATTGACCTTTTAACACAAGAACCCGAGCTTGAATTTATCACCTGGAGACACTAAAACAGAAAAAGCCGTCTATTTTTGTACATTTCAATTCAGCGCGTGGATATTACGGTGCGATAGTTGTCCACTTCTCAGTAGATTTTGTCGAATGAACAGGTGGAGATGCCGTTGGATACATCTCTTTACTTTTTGCCACGTATTTTTAATGTTAACTTGGATGACGTATGTTGGGAGATTGCTGGAATTATTATTTTTAGAAAACCGTGGTAATTATGAAGCAATGTCTTTATTATCAGTCAAAACAATTTAAAGTATCTAATTCAGTCTTTTCCATGATATTACTATTACCGATCTTACCTAAAGCAATTGTCTCTTTTTTTTTTTGCGTTTGTTCTTTTGTGCTATGTCTGTATCAGGATTGGTTCAAAAGGGATCAGCAAAGGCAGCATACTTCATATGGATCTGTTCTCTGTGGTGCATGCTGCATGCTAGCCAGTAGCCAGAAATCAGTCCTGATTGCTGAAAAATTGTGTGTTTGAGGTGCAGGCCAGCCACTTTAAAGCTGATGCCACTATGAGTACCAACATCAGTGTTTTATCAAAGAGGACATGTATTAGTGTCCACATGCATCTCCTCTTAAAAAGGCCATAGACACTAGTAAATATGCATAAAGAAACAATTTCATAGATTAATTACTAATATATAATTTATCTGATTTATTTTTACTTTCAATGATAAAATACTATCTAAGGTTAGATTCTAACTTATCATGGATGTGTGTGCCTTTTTTCTTTTTTTTTAGTAAAGTTCAGAACTGTACATACATCTGTTGCAGATGTATTCAATGTAAATCTGCTTTCTGTTTTTGTCATATATTAGATTATAGATCATAGATCACCGTAATTGGGAATGGGGTGATTGTGTTTAAAATTACAATGGCATATTTATTCCACCAATTCAGTGAGCTGTTGCATCCTCCTGTTCATTGAAAGAGGTCAAAGTTGAACCTGTGTGCTTCACATGGCATTGCCAGTGACTCTGAGCTTGTTACATTTGAGTGAGTTTTAAGTTTTAATATGTAGTTGGAAACCATAGTTTACTACACATTTGGAAACCCAGTCAGTGAAAAATGTTTTTAAAACTACATTTGGCATGGTTGAGAGCCAATCAGATTACTTTTAGTGTAAACTATTGTTGTAAATTTACATGAATAAATTAAATAAACAAACTGAAAAAGTCTTTTTGCAATATGATGAGCATACAATACATGACAATGCAAGCTTAATTTACTTTTCAGTTGCAATGAGACTCTATAAACATGGCCCCATTTATTAAAAGTGTTAACTATTACTGTTAAATTGTCATATTTACAGCTTGTGGAAAATAAAGGCTGTATGAAAGCATAGATGTTTCATTGTTGTTCATGGTTTCTGTAAGTGTGTGTTGCATGCGTAGTGCTGTGGGAAAGGACTGAGACGGTGAGAGAGACCGTCCATGGCGCCTCTCAGGTGGGAACTTTTATCTCCAGAGGGCAGTTCTCCCGGGAGCCCAGCCGAGCGATGGGTTCAGGTCCTGCTGTCGGACCGCACCTCGGTGGGCGAGCCGGACCGGGCAGCGGGACTCCTGGCTCTCTCACAGGGGTACGGGGGTCTCTGGAGATGAGCAGTGACCTGGGGCAGCTCCCGTCTCTCCCAATCCCCCTGCCAGAGACGAGTCAACACAGCCAGCATTGAAGGAAGAGGTGCTGCTGGATGCAGGTGAACTTTGACCTCTGAACCCCTCAGAAACGCACCAGGATACTGTAAACCTGGGCTCATGAGAGTGGGAAAGGGCACAGCGCAGGTGAGTATTCTTACGCCACATTAAACACTTTTTCTCCTGTTTTTTTTCTTCACTCTGCTGTGGTGTCTTCCACTGGGAACAGCAGATAACATCCCAGTGAGCCAAATCTGAAATCTAGATGTTAGACGGGTGGAAATCTAGGTTAACACACGTTTTGAGATGTCAGGTTTCACCCGCGCACAGCCTGGCTATGTCCTAGTCGGCTAGAAAACTTTCACTTTTCGGCCAAATGAGGCTGTGAACTGAAACTAGTGGAATGTGAGTGGAGAGGAAGGAGTGTTTCTGAAATATTCCTTTCAGCTGGGTGGGATTAGTGGGTTAGTGGATTAGTTCAGGGTGCGGTGAGGGGAAGCAGTGAAGTTAAAGTGCTGTGATAGGGTGGCGTACACCAGGGACCTGGGCTAGGACCGGCGGCACTGGTACTCACAGGAAACAGCTCGGCCGTAGACTGGTTGCAGTGCATGGATATGGGGGCGGTGTTGTAGAGGGAGTTCAGCACCTGTGCGCTAAAGGTGTCCCAAGAGAGGGAGGTAAACTGTTCGCTCACGCTGGTCTGCCTGCAGTCGCACGAGTCGCCTCCCTGAAACCTGGCAGAGGGACAAATGGCAGTTGGCTAGGCTTTCAAGTCGAATGAAGGAATACTTGGGGGCTGCTGGATGGCTTATTCGGTTAAGGCACCACACTGTGGTGCATGGATGAGCCTCATGGCCTCGGATCAAATCTGGACCAGGCCAGTGCCCGCTGGCCGGTAGCTCCACAGTGCGACGCTCAATCTGTGATTTTCATCGCCTAGGGAATGGGAGGGTTCAGTCGGATAGAGGTCCGTGTGCATTGCTATCTAGTGACCCCTTCTGGTCGATCAGGCGCCCGTAGATTGCAGTCAAAGCCGCATGTGAAAGGTCACTCCTCCGACTCCGCTGTATGCGAGCTTAGCTGTAGTCTGCGGTGTGAAAATAAGCAGCTGGCGACACCACGTATTTCGGAGGATAGACGAGGATGTCTACACTCTCCTGAATCGGCGGTGGGGTTTGAGCTGTGTATGCGGCTGCGGTTGCAGGCGATTGGCCATTCCAAATTGGGGTGGGAATTAGATATGCTCAGCCCCGTGTTGGGCACTTGCAATGCGTCTGTCACAGGCAGTGAGGTAATTTACCTGTTAATGAAGTTGAAGTACTTCTGCAGGTATCCTGGGTCCACATGGCTCTTACACAGTTCCAGCTTGGTGCGGGGGTAGTAGTGTACGTAGTTCACACACATTTCCTCCTCAATACCAAATCCTCCCTGCAGACGGATAAGCCAGGGACAGTGCCTGAGCCTCCTTAAATTAGCATCGCTTCAAAAAAAAAAAACCGCTCTGCGCTGACAAAATACAACACCATCCGCCAGATCACATCTATCGGCTCAACTTAACACAAGGTAACTTCTCTACAGCGTAAGCCTTGTGGCTCTGGTGCTTTTCTGAACTCGGTGAAAATCTCCCCGAGTGAATAAAGCCACGGCTTCGCCCGTACAGTCTACATATCCTCTGTAAACACAAGCCTGTGTGCTAAGAGCATACAGCAGACCAGTGTTAGCCTGTCCACCACCACCACGCCCCCCCCCGGCTATGTCCCCTGCCAGGCCGGTGAGTTTTACCAGCCCACACTGTTTCTTTGTGACCTTTACATCTGTTTATTGGATTAAAAACATTACAAAGCATCTGCATGACTTCATCACTTCGGGGAAAAGGGGAGCAGTGACTAATAAAACATAATTGAGTTATTTTTAATGGGAATAACAGGGAGGAGTTATTTTACCACTGCTGATAATGTCAACATGGATTTGCACTGGCTTGCGCTGGTGTGAATGTTTGTGTGTGTGTGAAGGAGCTTGCGCTGTCGTGTGTGTGCACGTGTTCGCGCATGCGTGCCGTGTGTGTGTGTGTGTGTGTGGGAGCGAGAGCTTGCGCTGGCGCGTGTGTGTGTGTGTGCTTCTGCAAAGAAGCGCTGCTGTAGCTGTGTCTGATTGGTCCTCCCTCTCCATGGTTTGCAATCTCTGCACTGTTATACATGTGCTTTGGTTTGACATACAAATGTCAGCCTCTTCTCTAATGCTTCCTTTCTGAATGACTGAGGTGGGGATTTGTCACCACTACACAGCTATAGTCATTTACTGCTATAGTCATTTAACATGAGGGATAAATGGGAGAGTTAGTGCGTGCATGCGTGCGTGTGTGTGCTTGCGTGCGTGCGTGCGTGTGTGCGTGCATGTGTTGTGTCCTGTGTGTCCCCATTGTTTATGTACTTTGATGTTATTTTGTATTTGGACATAGAAAAAAGTATTAAATTGTTTTGTGTGAGCTTGCATGTGTGTGTGTGTGTGTGTGTGTGTGTGTGTGTGTGTGTGTGTGCTCAGGAGACTCACCACAGTGGCTGTTTTCCTGTCCTCAGTGTTGTACACACATGTGGTCAGAAGGACATCACCCTGTGCCATAAACACAGTTATCAGGGACCCTGTGCCATAAACACAGTTATCAGGGACCCTGTGCCATAAACACAGTTATCAGGGACACTGTGCCATAAACACATTTATCGGGGACCCTGTGCCATAAACGCAGTTATCGGGGACCCTGTGCCATAAACACAGTTAATAGAGACCCTGTGCCATAAACACAGTTAATAGAGACCATGGCATATCCATAGGACTGCCTTTCTGTCTATGCCAGAGCTTTTTCTCAATGGATATCCATCATAGTGTATACCCTCTATAGTTGCAGCATTAGTGGCTTGAACGGGTGTTAATGCTGACAATAAATCGAATAGTTTGACAGGGGTTGTGGTTTGTTTGCTTGATTATTTGTTTTCTATCTGGCTGTTACTGGGTCAGCGCCTCTCTGTCTACATCTGCAACCACAGGTCATCTTCACAGGTAAAGTAGCTACTTACAGGTAACACGTTCACCATCTTCTTTAGTGTTCGGATTATCTGAGGATGAAAGCAAACATATTCCACTGTCGTTAGAGCGTGCGCCAGCCCACACGTGGGATTATTTCCTGTTGAATCAGCTTTTCTCAATTCACAGAGCCTAGCTTATCATGGGAAATGAGTGAGAGCATGGAGCTCTGTTTGCAGGGTGGGTCCGAGTTATTTAAAGGCTACGAGGTACAGGTGAGCCTGGTTTATACCCAGCAGGACGCTTGGTCTTTATGGCTGATTTGGTTTGAGTTATTTGCAATCATACTGTAACAAAGTGCACCACAGTGGACATTTTGCCAAAGTATTAAAAACAAAAACTTGTTACCCAATTAGACAAAAAACAGGAAATTTATATCCTGAACCTTCATATTAGCTAATGATTATGTCATCAGATACACATGCCATTGCATGTGAGCAGGGTATGAGATTTACTTTTTCACCCACTAGCCAGAGTGTCTTGTGGATTCTAAAGATCACCAGCCATTTTCAACATTTTACCAGCCACATTACCTTTTACAATATAACACAACCTGGTTGGTTACCGGCCAAAGTGGCTGCCAGAGTAAAAATCTTACCAACCACAATCAGAATTTTACTAGCATTTGGCTGGTGGCGGGTGGTGGGTGGCGGGTGTTAATTTCACACCCTGCATGTGAAATATGTTGTGCACACAGGCAGAGGGCGTGTCTTACCTGATAGTGGGTGCTGAAATGTTTGTCCTCCTGCACGATCTCTACTTCCCGGCCCCCTCTCACCAGCACGGTCCTCACGCCACGCCCCGCCAGGTGAGTGTGCAGCTGGGATGCAAAGATGAAAATCCCTCCTTGGGGCAGGGCCTAGGGGAGGGGCGGAGAAGAGTTGGACACATCTCCACTCTGTGTAACAGGCAGGCTTTAATGGCCTGCTGTACTAGCACTGGAGGCAGTCAGTGTTATTTACCCCCTGTACCGGCCTGCTGTACTAGCACTGGAGGCAGTCAGTGTTATTTACCCCCTGTACCAGTGTTACGACTGTTAACCTCTGCCTTTAGTGTTAGTCTTGTTGGGCTGTATGTGTCTGATCTCTGAAGTGGATGTAGCTGATACTCAATTCTTAAAGCTGGAGTTTGCAACTTTTTTTTTGAAAAATATTGGGGAACAGTCATGCTTAGTTGGTAGCAATCATAGAATGAACTGTTGTGAAAGAAATTCAGCACCATACACTGTGTTTATTTTGTTTTCAAAACAAAGTGGCTCATGACGTAAACCAATCGAAGAGATAGGCCAGTTCACCTCGCGAACAGTCTGGGATAGAGGGTAACGTTAACCTTGTTCAACAATTGAAAAAAAATATTTCACAAATGTTAGCTATCGCGAACCATCAGGTTGCCTAGATGGCATCTTCATTCGCGAGTTTGGTGACTAAATAAATGTTTCATTGCGTTAACGGATTGTTAAAACAACTGAAAAGATTCCGTTGTTTTACCTGGACTCTTGTAGCTGTCATTTTTACTGTAACATTAGCTAATCCTGAAATAATTTCTAGAAACTTGCGCATTCACGACAAGATCTGTGGAAGCAGTGGGGTAGGAAGTGTCTTTCTCTGTGGGCAGAGCCAAGGAGTGTTATGACTTTGTAATGTTTTGACAACAAATGCGACCGTTGAGAACGTTGCATACTCCAGCTTAAACTGAGTGGCATTCACGCAATGAAACCTCCCACTTTGGACGAGAGTTCATGCTGCTGAGTTGGGAGGGGTAGCTGTGGTTACCCACTGTCTGGGTACACTTGGCTGTGCAGTATCCCGTCAGCTGGAAGTGCTGTTCTCTGGGCGGGATGGCCATAACCGGGGTGTAGACCAGGCCCAGCTCCATGATCCCGGCATCGTACTTCCTCAGCGTTGGCGTGTAGTACAGACGGATCCCCGAGGAATCCTGGCGATCTAGATGTATGGAGAAGGCGTAGGGTGTTGAGAGGGACGGTTAGCAATGGAGACTCTTTGACTTAGCAGTTACGGAGCTCATCAGTAGGATTATGTTCAACTTATGGGCATTGCGGTTACCTCAGAGAAATGTAATTGCCTCAGTAAAAATATCCATTTCTGTAATGAACAATACGCCAAATCTAAATTATGTTGCCACATTTATGTAATCATCATGGAAATTTTTTGCCTTCGGTATAGTACCTGAGATGAGGAGTGGGTTGTGATAGTGCACCTCTAGACGAAGGAACCGGGATGACTCTGGTCCCCCGATAGGCAGTCCGGCATCAGGGGGATAGTAGAAAGCCTGCCCACACAGATCTGTACTTAAACTGTGCAACTGCCCTGATTAACCATGGGACCACACCAAGTGAATCATACACCCCAGGTGAAAAAAGATTATACTTGAAATAAACTTTTTCAAAGTATACTTTTAGTAGTTTTTGTACTAATTATGTACTTTGTGCTAAATTGGCAGCACTTTAAGTATACTAAGTGCACTAAAGTTGTTCAAAAGTAGAACTTAAGTCGTACTTAAGTGTACTTCAAGTGCAGTGTGTATGTTAAAATGGGACTATTTTTAGTATACTTAAGTGCACTATGTCTGTATGTTAAAATGGGACTATTTTAGTATACTTAAGTATATTTAAGTTCACTAACAAAAAGTATGATTTGTTGGTATCTTAAATACCCTTGCAGTACAATTTCATTATGTCACCAGTGCGTTTTTAAAAGTACATTTTAAACATACTTCAAATTAAGTACAAAAAGGAAAAGTATACTTGTAATAATCTTTGTATACTTAAATTATATTTTTATTACACTAAAGTATAGTACTTTTTCATCTGGGCACCAAAGGAAGAGACAGAACAAGAACAGACGAGTCATTTTAAGCAAACACAGGAGGCAGTCAGCAAGCGTGAGTATGGAGTGCACATAATGTGTGTGTGTGTGTGTGTGTGTGTGTGTGTGTGTGTGTGTGTGTGGGTGTGTGTGTGTGTGTGTGGGTGTGGGTGTATCTCTCCAGCCACTGATTTATGAATGAATGGGGCGGCAGTGTAGTATAATGGTTAAGGAACTGGCCTTGTAACCGAAAGGTTGCAGGTTCAATTCCCAGGTAGGACACTGCCGTTGTACCCTTGAGCAAGGTACTTAACCTGAATTGCTTCAGTATACATCCAGCTGTATGAATGGATAAATGTAATAAGAAGTTGTGTAAGTCGCTCTGGATAAGAGCGTCTGCTAAATGCCTATAATGTAATGAAAGTGTTGATGCTTCCACTGGGAGAAGCTGAATTACAAACAGTGCATGAGAGTATTTGGAGTCACTATAAACATTTTTGATTTTCATTTACAGGCTCTGCTGTGCACATTGAAGTTACTCTGCCTATGGCAAGCTGGATATGCTCCAGAATCCCTGCAGGTTAACACACACTGCAGGTTAAGTCATATGTGACTGTGCTGGAGGTCTCTTACAGAAGCTAGACCCACACAGAAGTGCCGCGGATATTCCTGTTACACTTTTAGAATATCTTTTATGGAGATTAAATCGTTAAGGTTATTAGGGTCCCAGTCTATGCTGTTCACCCATACGAGACCCAGCTCTCTCCTGGCGGCTGGTGCTGTTGAGGCAATCGGGATAGGGGTTACATAACTGTTCCCCTTCTACCTCCATACTCATGGCTTAATAATAAATCCCCATATTCCTCTTCAAACTCTGAAAATAATAAAACATGGAAAAGGCATTAATATTTCCCACCCTGATCTCATCTCCTCGGTTCTGTTTGCCACCCAGCAGAACACATGATTTTGTTTACTTTTGCTTTTTTGGTAATCCAGTTGGTGTCCCCCCTGTTTAGCGCCAGTTCTTGGCTGCGAGCCTTATCCGTCAGGACGCCTCTGCTCTGCCTCGTACAGTCTGTTCACGTCTATACTAAGTTTGGCAGGCCTCGTATGAAAAATAGGCCTACCAGTTACATAGGGGATGTAACTGGTAGGGTATTAAATTAACACCCACCACCAGCCCAATGCTGGCAAAATTTTGATTATGGTAGAATCTGGTAGATTTTGTACTCTAGCAGCCACTTTGGCAGGTAACCAACCAGGTTGTGTAATATTATAAAAGGTAAAGTGGCTGTTAAAGTGTGGAAGTGATTTTTAGAATCCACCAGCTACTCTGGCCAGTGGGTGAAAAAGATAATTTCATTCCCTGACCGGTAGTAAGTGTGGAAGTATTCCAGGTATGGTATGTCATGTGACGAGTTCTGCCAAGAGCAGCGTTCGCGTAGTTACCTCTGCCCCCATGGCCCACGCGGCCAGCACGTGGCGGCAGTAATTCAGGTTCCTGGGCTTCATTTTGGAGTCACAGGGACCGCTGTACTGGGGCACCTTCTCTAGCTGGGGGGCACACTCAAACACCTCCATGTGGTGAACGATGGCCTCGTTGCCCGGGGTGATCACAGACTCGTACTGTACGTAAGGAGACACTTTTTAACTTTTACTCTCAATAAAGAAGGTGGTCAATCTCCACAATTGTGATCATAAAGTGAGAACAGTTAACGTATGCGAACAGTTACAGTATGAGAACAGTTACAGTATGCGAACAGTTACAGTATGCAAACAAACATTTGTTAGATTACTTTGGGCTGGACTTACTAAGATCTTTAGCATGTGAAAAACATTTTAGCTCATGCAAACCTAATAACACAACCAGTGATTGGTGCAAAATAAATACCATGACCAATCATTGGTCGTTATTGGTTTTGTGTGGGCTAAAAGGTTTTGCACACGCTAAAGGTCTTAGTAAATCAAGCCCTTTGTGTATTGAAATAATAAAACCACTTTCTTGTGCAGAAAGAAATACTGCCATAGTTCTTCTCATTTTATTTTATATAATTTTATATATTGGGTTTTTTCACTCAATATATGCAAATTCACTGTAAAATGTCTGCTTTCTGCATTTTAAGGGCATTCATACTATATGACTGCCTAGTGGGCGTTCTCCTCACTGCTTATTTCCCCAGATTCTCCACACCATATGTCCCCTCCGCAGCCTGTGACTGGATGGAGGGGGAGGTGTGGCATTAGTAATGAGGAGCATAATGAATGGCTCAGCTTGCCTGACACATCTGACCATTTTTTTTAAATTCTCAGAACATTTCTGTTCCCAATGTGTAAATTCAGCCAGTTTCCTGGATGCCCCTTGAACATTATTCTTGAGTCTTGTCTAACGAAACATTTTAGGAATGGTCTTAGAACATTATTGACATTTTCAATAAAAATTCATAACTATCATGGGATTTTATCAGTACGTTTGTATGTAAACATTGAATAAAACCTGTTTGTAAAAGTTGAAAACGTGCTCATAGCATTATCTCACTCCTAACTGGAGTGTTCTTCAAAGGGTTCCTGTAAGGTGGGAGAATTTGAAGAAATGTGGGGCAGTGTTTTAGAATAAGCTCTGTCATTTCTGAATACATGAGCACCGATGGCCAGAATTCATCTGGAAATAGTAGCACGTCACATGAATGAAATGTAAATGGGGTCACCATAACAATGTGGTTCTTGGGCATGTCACGAGGCAGCTGGGCAATATAACACCAGTAGGTGGTTTCCTGCCCAGGGATAGTGATTGACGGGACCAGAACTTCGTGGGTCTGTACATCCTTGGGCATCAGGATGGACGGAGTGTCCGGCCGGAGGAGAAGGACCCGTTGCATTCCAGAGTGGACGAGGGAAAGATTGAGTTGCCCAAGGGAGGCCAGAGGCTTGTCCAGTTCGCCAAAAACCAGATGCACTGTGCCCTCCTACACAAAACACGCAACGTTTTAGACATGATGACACAGCATGCAGTGGTACAGAAACAATGGTTTGAGCAGGTACATAAGACGAGCGAGTTGTTGGTGTTGTATTGTACTGTTGGTGTTGTATTGTACCTCTATGACGTAGTCTCTTGGGTCACAAGTACTGAAGGGCCTCTTGAAAAGTAAGAAGAATCCTTCAGGTGTGCGTCGCGCCTCTATTAGTTGGTAGTCCTGTTGACTGTCCAGTGTCACATGACCCGTGCTGTCACTCCAGGCATCCTGAAGACAAATGCACATTCTTCATCTCAGGCTTTTGAAACATCTATAATACTTAGTGGACTTCAGTGCACAACTTCACAGCTAAGAGGTTGAGGGCCCAATCAATATGAATATTAAAGTACATTTTTATTTCATTCACTTAATTCATAAATGTGTATGTAGAAAGGCACAGTTCAGGTGTTTTAATTCGCTTTATTTGAATTAATTTATTTTAAGACATATTTACCCATGGCAACGTTAAATACAAGATTACCTTGGCAACATAAATTCAAATTCATATCACAGGAGTAATAAGAACGTAGGTGCTGAATTGCCAGTAACTGTACAGACTACGCAACATGGCTGACATACATCCCTAATACGAGCATCCTTTAGCTATACTAAACTGTACACTGTCTCCATGACCTTTATATCATGATTACATTAATTCACTTAGCAGACGGTCTTATCCAGAGTGACTTGTAAAACTTGAGATTATCAGTGTTACTATCAGGAGCACAAAGGTGTGATATCCCCAAGAAGGCACAGAGGGGCCCTGTTATCATCAATATGTGAAGCTAGGCAAACAAACAAACCATTATTATTATTATAACAAAATGCAATGCCTTTGCACCGCTGACCTACCTTTGCACATCTATACCTCTGCATTACTATCCCTGAATGAAGAGGATAGCTAAAGAGGCTGAGGGGAGCCTCTGAAGAGGTCATGCATGTCTTCAGTCTGTATCGGAATTTGGACAGGGTCTCTGCTGTCCTGTGTGCTGTGAGAAGTTCATTCCGCCACCAGGGGGCCGAAACAGGCAGGCAACGTGACTGGGGAGTGCCCAAGGTGCTTTCCTTCCCTCAGTGACTACTGGAAGGCAGCTGCTGCCTCCTAGGCTTCGGCTGCAAACAGTAGCTATGTATTTCGCTTGCAGTTCACTAAGTCTTAGAAGGATTGCCCTTACGCACAAGGTGGGTCTGTTTTAGGATGGCATGTGTTTTTCCATACAACTTCAATGCATTTGGAGGTGGCGGCTGCCTTCCAGTAGTCAATGAGGGACGCTCACTGTGTAAAATGTGTCAGCATCTGGGGCTGAATCCCAAACTGGGCCCTCTGGACTTGTGCACTGTGGACTTGCAGACTTTGATGGCGTATTTCCTGTGGAAGGTAAATCTGCATTGACGTGGACTTGCAAAATGGGCGGGTAGAGGGTACGAAAAGTCTTCACTCCCCCGAGCCGACAGCAGGGGGCATATATGAGCACGCCTGAACATAGTTTGCAAATTGGACATTCCAAATTCGGGTGAGACTGGAGATGCCGAATGCAGGGTTCTAAGCATAGGACATGTCCAGTTGTATAACCTGTGAAATCCAATAATTAAATTGTATAATTTTAGGTGAAATCCAAAGCACGTAGCTCATTTCTGCACTGAAGTGGTAATGTGTGTGCAAGAGCAGATGGCAGACACCCAATTAATCACAGTGCTCAGTATTTAGGAACAGTGTAGCAGGGGATACCTATCGTTTGAAACCCTCTCTCCCTGGGCAGTCCCATAGAAAACTACACGTCCCAGCCACAGCCAGCACTTGCACAGTCAGGGTTTGATCAGGACTGTATGGTGCATCATAGCACTAAGAACAAGCCTGTCCAGTTAAAAGTAGTTAAGAATTAATTGTGTTTTCACCGTATGCCAATGCATTCTCATCCCATTAAGTGACATTATAAATTGCTTCCTCAGGTTTTTGGTGGTCAAAATTAAGGTCCAGTTGTATATGGAGAGCTTTATAAAAGCTTTATTAGAGACCATTAGAGAAACAGTGTGAAGCCACCCAGCATTAAGGTTTAGAGTGGGGAGGGTAATGCTTGAATTACCGGTGCCCTGACTGCAAGAAGACCTTTCACAAATCATATTTTAACTGATTTTAGTTGTGATGGAATGGGAAGTTGATTGCAATGACCTAAATGTTTTGTGTAGGAATGCTTGGCCGTGATGTAACTAACCAGATGCCACTTCCCAGGTGGATAGTCCCTTGAGTCAGTGCCACAGTTGAGCCTGTCTCTTTGAATCACTATGCTGCTGCAAAAATGCTTATAAATAGTATTACTGAACACTTTCAAGTCTGTTCTAACAGCCCAGGACAAAGTGTATAGATTCACAAGTCACAATTTTTAAACTCTCAGACCGGCCAGAGAGATGGTTTGTCTAGATTAATTAGTTTCTCTGGGTCTCTGCAGGCTGGTTCACAGGGGCACACGCTGTAGGTCTGACGGGGGGAAATCCCAGGCTTTTAAAGGACTTCATTCATTCCCTCTCAGACTTTCTCCTGGGTACACAGAGCGCAAAGCCATTCGAACAAGGGAGGGGTAGCAAATGGTCAGGAGTAAAAACAGATGCATGTTTAAACACCCAAGGGCAAGTGGTTAAATATTCACCAGAAAGAAAGAAAAAAAAACTTTGAGGAGACTGCCTTCTGTTTCGGCAGGAGTCTTTCTTCTCCTCTTTCACAGAGTTGGACAGGAGGCCCATGATCTTGAGAGAAATGAGCCACGTGTGTGTGTGTGTGTGTGTGTGTGTGTGTGTGTGTGTGTGTGTGTGTGTGTGTGTGTGTGTGTGTGTGTGTGTGTGTGTGTGTGTGTGTGTGTGTGTGTGTGTGTGTGTGTGTGTGTGTGTGTGTGTGTGTGTGTGTGTTTAGACTGAAAGGGATCATGCTCATCAGTTTAATAAAGTTAGGCCTCATCTGTAATCAGGAAATTTAAGAAACGTTGTCCCAATGGATATGACAGGAAAGAACAAATTAAATCATACCCCTTGCTAACAATATAGGTTATGAATAGAATTCTTTTTTTAAATGATAAAACGAGCTTGGTGGGCAAACCATTCCCCCTGACATTATCGCACCCTTACTTCCATTTTGGAATGATCTTGAGTTTGCCCTTAAGACAGAATATAATGATGTCATTGTATATCACTAGATATTGTATATCATTAGAGTATAGACTGTATATACTGTGTGTGTGTGTATTTATACAGGTATATACAGTGCCCTCCACTATGAGTCATCAAGGGTCTGAGGTATCAAACAAGCCTCAAACCATCACTCTGCTGCCAGATATGCAGTATATATGGATGGATCACTTTAAGGGTTGTTTTTCCTGACAAATTTTCCTATTGAACTCTATGGAAAAATAAGTCAGGAGATGAAACCCTTCAAGTTATCCATCCATATCTACTGTATTTCTGGCAGCAGAGCGATGGTGATTTGATACTGCTTTTTTGATACGTCAGACCCTACATGACTTAAAGCCATTTAGCCAACCATGTGTTCCTTACTGTCCCAGTGTAATTTACAGCTAAATCTAGTCCCACCCCCCAATTCCCATAGAGATCCATTCAAATGCAGAGACATTATAGTATCGCTTGTTAGAGTACCAAAAAATAAGATATCAGTCCTATGATGTTGTTGGGACATCAGGACGTCATGGCATGCAAAGGATATGTGACCAAATATTAAAAATGATGACTTTATTCTATATATAAATGCAGGGGTGCCAATTATTGTGGCACACATGGTTTTGTTAAAAATAATTCTTTCTTAATGAGGGATTTTTCTTTCTTATAATAAATTTACTTCAATTAAAGGTTGGATTTTTCTCATTTTTTCAGTGTGAGATTAAGCTAATTCACCAAACGGTGAATTTTTTATAACCCTTTTTACTCATCTTTACCAGGGTGCCAATAATAGTGGAGGGCACTGTGTGTCTATAGTGATATTTTTCAGTATATTACCCTTTTTTGATAGGATAACCACAATATAAAACTATCCCCCACAGAATGAAAGAGACTCATTCTTGGATGTTTAAGCCGCATATTTTATATATTTATGTATTGGACTGTAAAATATCCCATAAAAGACTGGTAGCAATGAAAAAACTGGCAGCAATGTTTCCAGTGAAAAACCATTTAATGAAATGTAAAAAAAAAAAAACAGTATAAATCCTGTTATTATATGGCAGGGCTGTTTAATAATGAGTTATTGCCAGTATTCTTTGACAGTGTTTGGAGAAAAAAAAATGAAATCCTGTAAGTTTTTACAAACATTTTTACTGTAGATTAGATTTTTTTTTTACAGTGTGGAGAATTAGCAAATCCCTGAAAAATCTAAAAGTAAGGAGACTGGCCTTTACTCAGTGCTTTTTTAATTAAAAATAATAATAATAATAAAAAAATTTTGCATCGTTGATTTTTGTTGCATTTAGATTTCACCGCCTCTTTACTTATTGCATTCCCCCGCCCACAGTCATCCATTCTCATTCTTTCACCCTGTACCAGAGAAACATTACATGACCCTTTCAAAAGCGTTTCTTTGGATTAAAACACATGACTAATTCAGGTAGGTTTTTTTGGGAAGCGGTTGCTTTAGAAGAAGCATTACCATGGCCCTATTCTGGACAGCAGAACCAATGTTCGTAGCGTTTGTTTCACTGCACTCATATTTCATAATGTGCCATGTTTGTTCATTTATTTATTTATGGGCACCACACCTCTGATGCTAAAAAAACGTAACTCCTGTCTAAAAAACGCGATTAGTCTGGAGTTTACTTTGAATGTTAAAATTGATTTACATGGGATATTAAAGACATTTGTCAGGGTGGAATTTATTCAACGTTTAAAAAAACAAAAACAAAAAAAACTCCTTCAAACAGCCATGGTTGCTGGTAATTTCTTATAAGTACATAAATAAATAAAAATAAATATAGTTCAGGGAGACTCAGTAACAACCTCCAGATCAGCGCTCGGACTGGCAGCCTGGATGGGGCTAGCCTCAATAGACACACGTAGTATAATATATAAATGGCTCTATCGGCTTTTTGCTGGTCAAAATTAAGGTCCAATTGTATATTGAGAGCTTTATGAAAGCTTTATATCTAGGACCATTAGAGGATTTGGTTCAGTCTGTAATAGCAGTAAAAATATAACATTGCAACCTTTAACCTAATTCTTATAATACATATATTCGGAGTATCTATGCTCAGTACTGATTGAGATAGGATCCCATTCTCAATTGTCATTCCTCAGAAATTAGAATCTGGTTCCAAAATAGATCCTTCAGTGTCTTATAAGCCAAAGAGCTCCTAAATAATGGGATGGGATTAGTCCAATTTCAAGCCCAGTTTAACTGTGCAGTACTCATCTGGTGACTTCCGGAGTCTCATTAATGATTTTTATGCAATACTGGACTTGAAAGTGATGATTACAATCACAATATTGTGTCAAATGTATAAAGAATATTATGAAATATCATATTTGTATACTGTATCAAACATCACAAATGCTAAAAAAACACAAAGGTTCAAGTTAGTCATGATGTCTGAGAGTCTAGTGACCATGCATTACTCAAGCATCACTTTACAGTGAAAAAATCTAACAAAATCTGAACCACATTTTTAATCATTTCGAAATATTAAAAAAAATATATAATATAATAAAGTAAAATATAATAAAATATAAAATGTCCGTATATTTTCATTAGTTATCTGAATATTCCCTTTACTAAGCTACTGCAGTATCCTTGTCCTAAGTTCTAGGTTTTATAGCTTTCACTCTATAGCTTTGGTCATGTGAAATGTCGCTCATCTGGGTGTGAGACATTGAGAATGACGTGGTATGACATGGCTGCCATCTAAAACATTGCAACATGGGTATTGTGCACTTCCCACCAGCAAGTGTTCCCTCGGGAAAAGGTTTCAGTAGCACATGTCACATGCAGGCAAAGAGAAGTCAAAGTCGGCTCTTACCCCAACGTAGGATTTGTGTCCGTCGGTCCAAAGGACGACCAGGTCGGCGTTGACGAGCTCCCCGCGGTCGGACATGCCGAAAACGACGCCCTGGTTCAGGTGCTTCACCTGCAGCTCCAGGTAGAGCTCCTGTAGGGCATAGCTGATGTTCCAGGACAGTTGCAGGTCACCTCTGGGATCCAGGAGAATGTGGTAAGGTAGCTTTGCCCCGGACGAGCTGCCTGCCTGATACGACGCCACTAAGATCACCACCAGAGTCACCAGCATGGTAAGATACATCAGCGTCACGTCCTGCAGGCTGAGGCTTCTGTTGAGTAGTCTCATACCCTTGGTTCGTCTTCCTCCACCTGAACTCTCTCTGCCCAGGTGATCTTCCTCTTTATCTTTTATTTATTCTTGAGGAGGTTTCTTCCCCCTTTCACTCTTTGTCTGGATATGGTCGTCCCATTGTCTCCCTGGTTTTTAAAAGCACTGGGACATGACCACTCATGCCCCGCCTGACCTAATTGGATTACGTTCCTTGATGAAATTCGATTGTTTCTTTAGCCCTCTGGTCAGGTACTTTTTCCGACATCTGCCAGTCTCTAATTGATCCTAATTGACCATGGACATTATCAATGGCAATTCAGCCAGACTAAGTGAGTTTTATTGCCTATTTAATCTCTGCTAGATTTGGGGGTGTGGACCAGACGGGCACTTTGACTCAGTTAGAGATAATTCTGTGAGGTACAAGTTTCTGTTAAACTGTGACTTGGCCACAAGAGGCATGTTTATACCAGACCTATTTCAAATGGTGATTTAGGCAGTGAAAATTATTCTTTTCACTATCCTAACAAGTACATATGCTGTACTATAGCTTGTGCAGAAAGAGAATTAACCATTCTGCAAGTATCCATTGTGAATGATTATATGGGTCAAGTTGCAGCGTGCTTAGCAGAAGTGCATTACAACTAGAACAGATAATTTTTTCATAAATCCAGATAGCTGTTCCAGTTGTAATATAGTTCTGTGGTCTAGGGGTTTAAACCTGAAGTTTAAGCTCCAGCTAAGCATGCTGTAATTGACGCATTGGGACCTTTGAAATAAATGACTATCCAGCATTACAGTATCAGGAAAGCAGCAGCTAGGGAGAACTGTTGCAAGGTATAGCCTTACACTTCCCATAAGGATGGACATCCAGAATGATTAGTCAACAACATCTGATATTGTATAATGGTCCCATATACTATTGTATTCTGAAAACATGAATGTCCAAAATTCAGGAGTTGGGGCGATCTGGCATTTGACAGGCACAGTGTATTGTATTTTGCAGCAGTTTGTGGAAAGTTCTTAGGCTAACCTCTAGAAGAAATGGTGAGAAAAGTGACCCGGTGATGATATGAAATCAAAGCTTTTCCTCAGGGTAGCTGTGTAGACCTTTCAGTGATGTTTTTTTTATTGATGCTCAAAATACAACAACAAAAAAAATGATCTGCTTGTGTGTTTCAATGTCCAATAAACAGTCAAACAGTTTTTTTAAAGTCACTTATTTTATTTTCCATTAATAGAATCGAAGTACATTCATTAGGTTATGAGAATGAATAGCCATCTGCTTATATTAAGTAGGAATGACATGGCTGTGATATTTTTTCAACTTTAAAAATAACATCCCAACATGTGACAAAGAAGACAAAAATAATTTTTCACTATAGACGAGTGCTGATCAACTCCTAACACTGAAAACCGCATTGTTGTCTGAAGTGCTTTTTAGACCATAGCAAGATGAAACAGCTGCTTCCTCACTAAGTCTATGGGTTATAGGCACATGCACACACATCTGCTGATACACATTCAAACTAGCGTGATTGCTACCCGGTCTATGAGAGGTTGAGGTTGTGCATGTCCCTCTAAATGAGAAGTATAGGGGAAATAATAACGACCATCTATAGACTTTGTATAGATTTGAAGATGCTAAATGAAATGAATAGCTTGTACTCGGCAGGAGAAAAACTCTTGTTAGGGATAAACAAGCTGCTCTGGCCTTTGCTTACTTCCTGTTTTCTTTCTTTTTTCTTTTTTGGTTGCGCGGATAACCGTAAGTAAGTGATTGTCTTGCGCTGTCTCAAACGAGAACCAATGATGCCGTCTTGTCTGTGGGAAAGGTTAGCTCGATGCCTGTAGCCATGAGGGTGGGGGTTTTTAGGTGGTGAGGGATCTGAAGAGAGGGGGGGGGGGGGAGGAAGGTGGAGACTGCCGGGGTTAAGGCAGGAGCAGCTGCTGGTTTGGACAGGAGGCAGCGCAGCTAATGAAATGACGGGAGTCGCTCGAGGCGGCCGGCAGGATTTATACCTTTTCCAAAGTGACAATGTGCCGGGTTTTACTGCCAGCCCTTGGGTCCCTGACACACAGCGCCCTGATGGCTACTCCGCTAATGCGTCAGGAAAAACACAAAGAGCTGGGAATAAAAGAGGCAGCAGGCAAGGGAGAGAGAGGGATGGATAGAGGGAGAGAGAGGGAGAGTTGGATAGAGAGAGGGAGAGAGATGGAGAGATAGAAAGCAGTGAAAGAAAGGGAAAGGCAGATAGTATTTTAAGACATGCTATGTTTGGAGTGTTTAATGCATGGGTACCGACATGTGTGGGCTTGTGTGTGCGTGTGCCTGCGTGTGTGTGTTTGTGTGTGTTTGGGGGGGGGGGGGGGGGGGGCTACACAGTCAGAGGCATACAGAGAAACACACAGACATACAGGGTGCCTGAGGCTTACACTGACATTCTCCAGCCCAGAACATTCTGTCATTGTGCTTAATGCCTTGCCTTCCCATCATTCTCAGGTCAGCCCAGCCAGGGTGGGGCTGGAGCTGAATCCCTCTATCAACTGTGCATCTCCGCGCTTGAACTGTGAATCACTGGAAATCGCTGCAATAAATTACAAACTCAGGATTCCCACACCTACAAGTCGAGTGACGGGAAAACATTCTTCATTGATTTATGAACATTGTGTACTTTTTGTGAGTTTGCTGGCCTGGTTTTGTGTAGGCCTACTGCGTCGTGATGGTGACTGGGAACGGTTCCCTCTCTGTGTTTGACTGTTGTCAGACAGCTTCCTGTGCTCTCTCTCATTTGGGTGCGGTGAAAGCGTCAGGTGGAAGGTGTTCATTTCAGTTGGCCATTTTTTATTTTTTTTCACCAATTTTTGACTTTCAAATGTCTTTTTAAAATTTTTTTATTTTTTCCCTACAGTGTACCTGTCCCCTGCATTTAAGTGTAGCACATAGAAATCAAATAGGCTCTCTTATTAGGTACTCAGAGAGAGCAAGATGACTGTGTGCAGTTATGTGTGGGGAGAATTATTTTCCAAGTTTAGCAAGATTGACAGATGATGACTAAAAGAAAAACTAGTCTCATGGGATTAGTAATAGAAGACCGTCACCTTCACAGCATGCGGTGTAGCTATATTCTTAGACAGAGATACATTATGAACAGTCATGGTGCCAATGTGCTCCAGGCATATCATCGTGCTGTTTAAGGGGATAGAAGAGCTTATCTGAACCTTCTTGTTGCCGCATTCACTCGGCCATGACTGTTGGTGGTTAAGAACTAAAACGGCAGAGAAGAAAAGGAAGAAGAAGATGAAGAAATAAACTAGACAGGCCGTCCATGTCCGTTTCTGTGCTTATATTTCAAGGCCTTGTTGCTGCAATACAGTGAAATCTCAGTCTCTTTTAAGATTTGGACGTTTTAATAATTGATACTATAAAAAAATCCCCTTTTCACTTTCCCCGCACTCTTTTCTTAGCTGCACTCTCGGCGTGGGGGTGGAGAGAGGAGCAAGCCGGGAGAAATGTACCAGGAAAGACAAAGGGTGAGAGATATCCGGGCAGAAGGGAGGCAGAGTGACAGTTCTGTGAGATGACACATAGTGTAAGAAACATGTCGGGAATGCATCGGAAAGACACAAGTAGCATCGACGCAATAAGCCTGCAATAAGGTTCACTATTAAACCCTTAATCATAGCTCATGTGTCATAGCTTGAATTATTATTGTTATGTGCCAGCAGATTACTTTACAGCATTATAAAAATGCATGTTTTTTGTGGAGGAAATAATCTATGTTGTCCTCTGCATGATGTCTTTATCGTTCAGACCATTCCTGAAATATATGATAAGGCACTGTCCTCTGGCTGGAATAGCAAAGAGTGAACCAGCCCTACAGTCTGCTTGGGCTCTTTCAGTTTAGTTCAGTCCCGATCTAATGGTTTTGTCAGCATGGTAAACATAATATTGGCAATGGCGCACAGGCTTTCCCAGTCATACAAGGTAAAATGGTTTGTTGTGTTCTTTCTACTCATGAACACTGATACTTCTAATTGCCACATATTTTTTCAAGGAAGGCCATTCCTTGAATGTATTTATTTTTCAAATGTATTCATTTATTTTACTTTAGATTCATGGTCAGACTTTGGTGATCTGCTTTGCCTTCCCCCACTATACCTCCCCAGAGACCTCTTCATCTTCCCAAATCTGTCCCGCCCTCTTCCCCCGACCTCGAGCGTTCGTGCTCTTGCCCCCAAGCTGGCCTTTTGAAAAAGTCACTGCTACCAAACACAAATGACCAGAACAAGTGATAAGAACTACTATGAGCACATACAGAGAATTAGGAAAATAAACGATATAGAATAGTGTTGAAAATGAATAACAATATTAAAAGCCACAAATGCATATGTATTACTATAGCCTATATTTAAATATTGCACAAAATTACAATTTCCTCAGTAAGTTAATATTCACGATTGTTGTATGTGTTCACACTATCCGAGTCTATAAAACGTGCACTTACAGCTACTTGACGTAAACGATGACCTCCCACTGACGCTTGGAAGTATATATTAATCACTGCCTTTTTCTTACACAGTGCTGATCATAACTACGCGCGTGGCCGGGCGCATCAAACGGCCGTTATGTCAGATACCGGCGAAAAGCAGAATGCCATAATCCCACAGCCATTTGAGTGGATGGTGTTTTATGGCGTGTTTCATTATTTAAGCGATATAGACTTGAGTTTTCCTCAGAAAAAGGACTGGGGCTGGAGGTCGAGGTGCTTAGAGAAGGGGGGAAATGTAGCCTACAAACACTTAAAATGCATAGTTAGGCATAACAATGTGCAAAATAAGCGTGCAGAAACGAATTATTTATTTGAGTGCATCTGACCGCAAAATTTGTTTAATGCAATAATTAAGACGTGTCGTTTACGTCGGCAAAACTTGTGCCTTTTAATACCGCTATGACAATATTAGCCAACAATGAAATCCAGTCTCTGGACAACTGCGGTTTCAATGGAAGGTCGATTTCGTTTGTGAATATTAGCTACACTATTAGCAACAAACTCGGCTACTCGATAATTGCACATGACAGTAAAATTATATAGGCTATTTAAAAGTCATTAGGCTGATGTTATCACAAAATGATATTAGGCTATTTTTCGCTTTCAGTATAATGTCTAACTTGAGCGCCCGCTCAATCATTGAGTGACACTATTCTCACTCGAAAATTACTGGGACTGTCAAATGATCTTCTCCATTCCCCGATCGTGAGGAAATAAAGCGCTGACACGGTCTGATAGGGGGCGGGCTGGGGGCTTCATTCCGTGTGATCAGCAGCACCGATTACTCTGCACGGGGATCCGGGTTATCTACTAGAGCAGGGCACACGGACAGCAGCCTCCGGCGTCCGTGTCCATACGTTGGGTCGGCCAGTGAATGCAAAGAGGGGAAAACATTTACATCTCCCCGCTTATATTTCAAGGATCCTTGAGGTGGGGGAATTTGGACTCCCAGACAATGGTGACAGACCTCTTTGTGATATGAAGCTGCCGTGATTTTTTTCACTGTTGTGGGGAGAAAGGGCTGCAAGGAAAAAGTGCACTTCGTTTCGATATGTGTGTTCATGCAGGGACAGGTTTTTGTTTTTCGGTCGAAAGCAGTTGAGACAATTCCTGATAATTTTTTATAAGCAGTCAAAAGATGACAGTAGCCTATTGTTTGTTTGTTTTTTTAACTACGTAAATGACCAAAATTTGGATCTTTGTAGCTACATTCTTTTGGATTTATCTGAAGCCACACTTGAAGATTTTTACCTGTTAATGATTCAAATTTTAAGTTAACTCAAAAGAGAACCAGTAGCCTACAGTGGTTAGTAGCTACAGTGGAATAGAATTACAAGTTTCAATCCTTTGATATAAAGCAGCGCCTGACGCCCCAGGAAAACATGTGAGGAAGATTTTCCTTTTTTGAACTCTCTAACATGGAAAGGGACGCCAGAAAGCGGGGGATTGTTATATAATTTTAGACTGGTGGGAGTTTTTTTTTTTTTTTAATTACACCAAAAACGGCATTCTCTTTCGCAACTGTCTACCGATAGAGGCAAATTACTGAGACAATTAACGGGTGCGCACCTTTTTGTAAATAATAATAATAATAATGATAGGCTAATAACAACACTTTTGGCACTTCTAATATCCGACCGGTTGTGTTTGGAGTATTTCAAATTGAAGACTTCAATTTTCATTCTACTGAAGTTTTTGGTGAAACGGAAAGTAACAAGAAACTACATTGGAGAACATCTGCGCCCGCCTTACTTCTCGCTCAGCTGAAACTGTATCAATCACCACTGGAGGCTGCCGTTTCTGGATCACGTGCCACCATAACAGATGCCTCAGAGCAGGGCTTCTACAAGACAACACCACCGCAGATGCGATCTGGTACCATTCTAATATTTATAAAGGTAAGATAATTGTTTTTTTTCTTCTTTCGGTGCCTGCTGTGTGATTCTGGCTATCCTGCCTGAAGTAGGCTACGGTATCAAGACCAATGGAGAAAGCTTCTGATGGAGTCATGTCACTGTCTCTCTTTCTTCGTCGTCCTTTGATAATATGAGTAAGAAAAGAAAAGAAAAGGGGTCGCTTTACTCCCGTCCTCCGTTGTTAATTCACCGCGTGTGTGTTAACCTGAATATTTCGATCTGAATCGAACATGTTAGAGAGTGGATTCATCAAACAGACAGGTTCGTGCTGGAGCTTGTGCCGATCGAGGGCCGTGCGATTGGGTCACAATGGATCGCTGATGACAGAGACAATAGATAGAAAAGATGTGTTTTCCTACAAAAACCACGTCAAGAAATATTAAATGTCCGTCCCTTTTCTAAGATACCCTCTGTCTTCTATGTAGCCTACGTCCGTTATCTTTGCTGTTGTTCAGACCAGTCGTTTATATGGGTGTTCCGGTCTCCTCCTCGTGCAAGTCGGCTATCCATGGTGCTGATGGAAAGCAGTCCCGTTATCGGGCCCTTGTTACTTGCTTGTTGTGTGAGTCGGAGTCAAAGTGAGTGGCTGCAACGATGAAGCAGCAGGTTGGTCCTACAAGCTGCGTGATTTCCAGAGTGTGTATGATTGTGGTTGAGATATTGTGAAGTTCCAGGAGGAACATTTGAAAACACTTTCCTTGGATGGTAGTTCCTAAACCGCCGTGCATGTATGTTTAGGGGAGCAAAGGGCTGGACAATACAGTGTGAATCCAGTTTGCAGATGGACAGTGTTGCCGTGCAGGTCAACGTGCAGGTAGGCCATGGTCAGGGGAAAGCATAATGATGTCACAGTGGAGATGGGATGTGGAACTATCTCAAACGTGAAGGGGCGGAGCCTGTTTATCCTGTAACTCCCAGTGACCCCTACATTATCAATTCCTTGGTTGGAGGAGGGGGTGACTGTTTTCCCTGGGGGGGAGGGGGGGGGGGGGCACACCCTCAATATTGTAATTGCACAATCCTTTTCCTCCCCTGCTCTCCTCATGATGTATCCTCTTCCTGATGTATCCTCCATCCCCATCTTTTCCAAGAGCACCATCCCCCTTTTTTTAATTCAAATTTACACCCTCCCCCTCGTTGCCACTGTCCGATGGATTTGGTTGTCTGTGAAGCAGCCAGGGTGTACACGGTGACAAGCCCCTGCAATACAAGGAAATAGCCTTCTGTCAGCACAGGTGCAAAAGCAGAATGGGGGGGGGGGGGGGGGGGGGGGGGGGTGGGGGGGGCATTTGGAATGGCTTTAATGGTGAGTCATGCTGAACAATCAGATCCACTGAACCAGTTCGGAGTGGTGAAAATAGCATGGGCTGTTGCCTGGAAACACAGTTATGCCACCTTCCAGATGAAGCACGTTCCTGGTAACATATTGCTTGTTGTCTTTTCTGGTTCTTTTATTTTTGGCTGGTGTTTGACCCAATGTTCTGTCCCTTGCCAGCTGTCCATTGTATTGTGGGCTTACCTGCACTTTTAACTGCACCTCCCCATCACTGAACCAGTAGACATACTTCCACTCTTTTTCAGAATGCCCCTTTTCCATGTCCTCGTTTCAGCTATTGGACCTCTCAATCACCCCGTAGACACGTTCTTAGCCTGCTACAGCATCCCTGCCATTTTACTGCATATCTTACTGCTCCCCTGCCCTTCCCCCAGTCGAGTGACTCTGGACTCTATGACGTGGGGTTGCCGTACATCTATACCAGAGCTGCTTAATTATTATCAAATCTTCCTGGCATGTTTCCCCATTAGAATAACCTCCAATGACAACGAGACGACAGTCATTATTGAAATTAATACTGGGGGGGGGGGGGGGTGTTTCTGCATTGCACGTGCCATATTAACGAGAAAGAGGCTGATTTGCAATGCAATGTACTACAGTATTTGCACGCGTACCGTCTGAAATAGTGTATATTTATCATAGTAAATATGTTTTTTTCCCCCTCATGAGCTTGGATGTTATTGTGTATGGCCAGGGAAAGAAAGGGATCTGCTTTTTGTCCTGAATGGTTTATGTGTATCGCTATCTACCCATATGGAAATGTAATATACTGCAGTATATTTAAAATATATTGTGAAGATAATTTTGATATATTTACAATATACTGCAGCATATTCTTTTTTCCATAGGGGTATCTACAGCTGGAATACTCTTCCTATAGAGAAGAAGCTTGGTGGGCAAAGTAAAAAAATAAAATAAAAAAAACACTTGAAATAGCGTCAGCTGTATTGCACTGCCCTACAGGAAGTTTTCTGCGGAGCAAATATGGTATTAATTTGAATTGGGCAGACATCCAGTGACAGTCAAAAATAAAATTTCTCAGTTCAATTGCAGTCACAGTACTCATTATTTGTCTAATAGTCATCTACAGGTATAGGCAAGCTCTCTTTGAGTTTATATAGCCGCCCATACAAGCACTGAATCCTATGGCAGGCTGTACAAACTCTTTGAGACTCCTAGCAATCTATGTAAACCCTTTGAGCCCTGTCACAGTCTGCACAAGATCTTTTAATCCTATCGCGTTCTGCACAAACACACTGCGTACAGAAACAGTCCGTGTAACTGTGGGCTTTGAAACTTAAAGTAGCGGCCTCACACTGAAGCCACAGCCAACTGGATCCCCCCGGGAACGCCATTGTGTCATGTGTGGCAAGAGGCTGTGATCTGAGACAAGAGCACCTCTTCACGGGCCCAGAACAGGCTCCGGTTCTGGCTCACGGCACCGAGACAGGCTTTGTGCTGTTCGTCGCACGGTGTCAGCCTACTTTTACTCACGCGACAAGCCTTGGAAATTGTAGGCCGAGCCGATATGACAGCTCGCACGTAAAACTGCTTGTAAAATGAGAGCGGAGATCTTTTCAATTTCTTGTCGAGTGTGTTTTTACCCTGTGGGGTGATTTTGGAAATGAAGTCAAGACGAAAGCTTCAAGATCATCATGCAAGAATGGATTCTGCCTTTGTTTCATGTACAGTAGACTTATCTTTGCAGAAATTTCCAAATAATTCTGTTTCCACATGTGGGGGAGTGTATATAGTCCCTGCCCTGGGAGCTATTGGACAGCCTCAGAATATCTCAGCCCACCCCCCACCCCCCATCCCAGCAGTCCAAGGTGAAGACAGAGCTTTATAATCAGTCAAACAGCCCAGCGCTTGTGCTCCGGTGTCAGATTGATTACGCTGAACCTAAAGGCACATTTGAATGAGCATATGGAATTATTGTTGCTGTCATGGAGCGTATTTAATTCATTCCCAATTCCGTGTCTCTTTGCTCTTGTTCTGTAGATCCAATTTGTGCTGGCCAATGAATTAGGCAGGCCATCCTAAGTGTTGTTGTGCCAAACTTATTGAACTATTTTTAAAGCAGTGGCCATTAACGGTGATGGGATGAGAACTACTGGTTGTGCACAAGCTTGTGCTTCCTGGTCCTGTGGAAATCCCTCTATGGAATTAAGCACGTGACTCATCTTTGATTCAACTTCGATTCCAAGTCCTATTTACAAAAGCAAAGTTACATCCGTTGTATGTGGATGGTTGGTATAATGGTTAAGGAATTGGCCTTGTAACCAAAAGGTTGCAGGTTTGATTAGGACACTGCCGTTGTACCCTTGATCAAGGTTCTTAACCTGAATTGCTTCAGTATATAGCCAGCTGTTTAAATGGATAATATGCAAAAAAATATATAAATTGTGTAAGTCGCACTGGATAAAAATGCCTGTCTGCTAAAAATGCCTCTAACGTAATGTAATGTCTTGGCAACTGATACTCAGTATTGTCCAATGTGACGCATATAGAGTGAAGATATGGGTGTGATGAGGCACTGTAGATAAGGACTGTGTTTCACAGTCTGTTGTTAGCTCGGTTGTTGATGATTGCCTGTTTTTTTGCAGTGTATGATTTGCCTGGTGGTGAGTCAGAGCATACTGAGGCGTGTGGGTGTAATGACTCGTTTCCCAGAGCCAATGCACTCGTTTGCCGTTGCTGTGGGAACAGTGTCTTTTTTGACAGGTGGGGCTAAGATTCTAAAATGACCTTGTGCAGAAGCTGCTCTGACCTGCTGGACACAGGGAACTGTATAAATGTTCATTATGGCCAACATTTCCCACAGAGATTAAATATTGCTCCGTTTGCAAGAATAGGGCTTGTGATGTGTTTACTTAGGGACAGACAGTCATTTAATCGCGTATTGCTTCAGCTCATAATGAATCGCCTCAACTGGGCCTATCTCCATAAGGTCCACTTCAATGGGGATTGTGATTTATTCCATCAAGCCCGATTTACAGTTCATCACTCCGTCAGAGCTGACATTTCATTCATTTTCCATCAGAGTGGGTTCAGAGCAAGGGGGTCAAAACCGGGCTTCGTTGTTGAAACGGGTTGTAGTTGAGAGCGTTGCTCTCTGGTGCCAATGCGATTGGTTTTTCAATGCAAGTCAATGGTACCAAATGCGGTCAAAATACGAAGTCGATATATTTTTCCCATGAGAACATGTAGTCACAATAGGCGCCTTTGCTTTGTCTAATGTCTCCGCGTGTGCTTATTTGTTAAGTTATTCTGTCGTTTGGACAATATTTTTATATTTTTATAAATATTTTGTGGAATATTGCGGCACTTCCTAGTTACAGGACTTCCTAGTTACTGCACGTCACTAGTATCCCACGTGCTTAGTGGACGTACCGGACCCAGCCCGGACGTAATGACCATATAAGGGCCCCCCTGCTCCCTACTGCGCAGTCTCTGGCTCCAATTTATGTACAACATGGCAGCACTTCCGCAGCTTTTCACAAGCCCATGGAGAGTCAAGGGTTGACGTCACAGTCACGTTGTCCCTATTTTTCTACAGTCTATGGTTCAGAGTCACTGATCTCTTTGTTACGTAAAGCATAGATCACTGGTTCTGAAGCACGTCTGATGGAACAGCAGTTGGAGTACATCGCTCAATCAGGCATCAATCCATCAGGCCTGACTCAAAGTGTATCGCTCAATCAGGCATCGTCCCATCAGGCCTGGGTCAGAGTGCATCGCTCAGCAGCCTAGACTCCACAATCAGTCCTTGGTGCGTCAATGGATCTCATTTATTAGCTGGGTGAAAAAAATGGCACTCAACATAAGAGAACCATGGTTGTATGTAAGTTAGGTTCCATAAATATAGCATACACATCCAGAACCTTCTCTCACAGGCAAAATGCACACACCATAGTCAGTCAGTGCTGGAAGCCACTGGTAATGCCACTGGCAGTTTTACAGTCTAAATATGTCACAATATACGGGAATGCTATTATTATAGCGTTGTTTAAACAAATAATTGAACTCATGTTGTAAGTTATTTACTTTGAGATACCAGATACCAGATAAAGTAACATTTCAGCCTTTACCTCCTTCTACTGTTAATCTACCTTTGACATGGATCACCATGAGCAACAAAGCACCACGAGGAAACACAACAACTGGAATAGCTACCTGTTATCCGCTAAATCCATTGGCCATTTCAATTTACTAAAGAAGGGTCACTGAGATGTAGTGGCACTGGCAGCAATATGGTTGACCTCCAGCTGCGGTGGCAGAGGGGGCTATTTAGTTTTTTTGAGGGGCCTAGTTTTTATTCAGTTCAGTGATTCATTACCCTGTCATATCTCACTGTTCTCTGTGGTTGTCAAGGTGACATATTCCATGTGGGAGGGGTCAACTCCAGTAACTGACTTAGTGAAGACCCTCCCCTAAATTTATGATGACAGGTTGTGCTGTCCATTATAGCACCAGGTGAACCAAACACACACACACACACACACACACACACACACTCATCCAGTACGAGCATATGTTTTACTGCACACGTTCACATACGCCGTGATAGAATCAGCTGCTGCTCTTTAAATCACCATTCTGCTGGAATGAAGTGTGTTGAAATAATGGTCTACTGTGACAGTATTAGTGTCGCTTGGTGGAAAACTGTCTAGCAATTTATACTGCCATGGATGACATTTCTCCAACTAGTAATAATGCCGCTGGTGGGAATTACAGCATCTTTATGGTAACAACAGATGGGTAGTTCTGTCAGTAACACACATACATACACACACACATGCACGCACGCACGCACGCACACACGCACGCACACACACACACACGCACGCACGCACGCACGCACGCACGCACGCACGCACGCACGCACGCACGCACGCACACACACACACACACACACATTTTGTCATTTTGCTTTGCATGGCTATTTACAGCACATTTACATTATCCTACACTGCAAAAACCATATCTTAACAAGCATTTTAATCTTATATTTAGACTTTAGAATCTTATTTTTGTTACTTTTTTGCTAAATAAGACAAACTATCTGCCAGTGGGGTGAGATATTTTTACTCATTTCAAGATTTGCCAGTGGGGTAAGATAATTTCACTTGTCAAGCAAAAGTAACTTAAAACAAGCTAATATTTGGTGAGAAACTAGAAAAAAATAAGATTTTTAAGTCTCATTACAAGACTAAAACACTTGTTAAGACAGACATTTTTTTGCAGTGCATAATAATAAATAATATAATAATATGATAATAATTCAATGTTTCAGTATTACTGAATAAGGTAAATGTACATGTAAATGAAGAACTCCACTGAAATATACAAATGCACAAGTGGACCAAGTCCCATTGTGTGTGTGTGTGTGCGTGTGCGCGGTGCGTGCGTGCGTGTCTGTATGTGTGTGTGTGTGTGTGTGTGTGTGTGTGTGTGTGTGTCCCATCCCAGGGATGGGATACGAGCCCCAGCAGCCCCAATAAAGCTCCGGTGCACACATCACTGGCCTATACTCCCCATTCACCTTCATCTCCCAGTTTCCCACAGCCCATCATTGCTGCTTATGTTGGCCCATGCATATTTTATACCGAGTAATAACCATGTCTTTTTATGCTTAGCATGGCAGTTCTTCTCTCGCCTGCTTCCTGTCACATGATCGTATCTCTGCGGGGCTGCGGGTTTATAGGAAGTGAGAGTCCATTCTCGAGCGGTATTTTCTCCGCATGTTGAATAATTAGCTCATTGAAATTCATGAGGAGCCTCTTCTTCCCTGCCATAGAGTAGGTGCTGTTCTGGTGCTATTCTGGGCTTTATTTCATTCCCGCCATGGAAAACGGTGCCGTCCTGTGATGCACCTGCTGAGAGACGCCTCCCAGTGCTCTTTCCCACAGACGCATAATCGCTCATCAGTATGGCACCCAATAGGTTATCATGAGAACTCTGACCTCTGACCTCAAGTTTTGCTTCCTGTTAGGACGCTTGTCAGGTCTTCTGCTGGCACAGTGTCAAGGAGCAAGGGAAATGTATCCGTGTAATTTGGAGATGTTGAAGATTATTGAGATGGCGGTCTACGGCATTGGACATGCTATCGAGGGCAAATGGTTTGATGTGTCCTCACGCTTTCGGCTTTACGTTTGACGACGGCTAGATTATACTCCAGGTTTTACTGCAGGTTTATAATAACTGCCATAAATATTTCGCGCCTCATTATTCATGTTAAATAAAATGCAAGTACGTGTGTTTGCCTCTGGTCTGATTTAGACTATTCCGGACTTGAAGAACCCAATAAAATTCTTGCTGAAAAAAAGGATGCTTGTGTCTGGAGGGCGGCTGCGAGGTAGCAGGAGCAGATGGATCGTGCACAGATAAAGAACAGCGACTGACATCATATGTCACAACTCTCCCCAGAAAAACTGCCTTCCCCCCTGGCCCAGTGGACAGTAAATGGGTTCAGTTAGTTCCAGGCAGTTTGGGAAATGCTGTCTTTCTGCCGTTTGCTTGTGGGTGTGACAGCGGACCTGCCATCCTATATCAACGGGCTCAATAAACTGACCTTCCCCTTTAACTTCCAGGTCAGAGGTCAACACTTGTTGTGTGGTTGGTCATTAGTTGGGCTGGCTAATGACCAGCTCATTAGAGGGAGTACCGGGGGCCATCACAGTGCTGTTGAGATGTTGGCTCATGTTACGTCATGTGTACACAGAGATATTTTGCGCATGTTGTGTGCCTTGACAGTAGTGTAGGCTACAAGGATTTCGGGAAAACTGTGAAAGCAAATAAGGGAAAGACAATTTTCTTCCGACATGTAGCCTAACACTTACTTGCTCAGGCATCGACACTCATTAGTTGATGCGGATAATGTAGGTTTTTTTTAATGCAGTTAACAGAGCAACACTTAAAATGTAGCTCAAGAAATATCCGTTCAAAATTGACAGAAAATGTGTCCAAGATATTGTATGTATAAGATGTATTTACTCACAGGGAGGAAAGAGCACAGAGAGCTTTGTAACAATAGTTGGAAGTTTGAATGTTTTTGATCTTTAGATGGTTTTTCAGCCCCAGTGTTCACATCAGTCCATGGGGGCGAATGTTTTCATTTGATCCAGAGAGGAAAGCGTTCCTTCCTATGGGCCGCCATGTTGCCTTCCTATGGGCCGCCATGTTGCCTTCCTATGGGCCGCCATGTTGCCTTCCTATGGGCCGCCATGTTGCCTTCCTATGGGCCGCCATGTTGCCTTCCTATGGGCCGCCATGTTAGCTTCCTATGGGCCGCCATGTTGCCTTCCTATGGGCCGCCATGTTGCCTTCCTATGGGCCGCCATGTTGCCTTCCTATGGGCCGCCATGTTGCCTTCCTATGGGCCGCCATGTTGATAAACAACAACAATCTGGCTCTCGTTTTAGGATGCTGCATGTGATATAATGCTGTGTCCTAGATGATTGTTTCTTATGTTTGCTTTTTGGTGTTATTAACAGACGCAATAGTAAGGGTTTACATAAGTTCCTCTCACCCTTTACCTTTTATACCTTGTTAAGTTTTGTTCTACCCTTTATTTATTTAAAATTTATTTATAAAAAATTTCCCTCAGCTATTTAGTTAATTTTTTCTGTGAAGCGTCTTTGAGATATTATATGAAAAGCGCTCTACAAATCAAATTTATTATTATTATTATTATATAAAATGTGTCTGTAGTGTAATGCATTATTTAATATATTGGTCCCATGAATACTTCTGTTCAGATCATAATGTGGGCCTTCTGTAGAATCCTTACTATTATTGGGTATTTCAAACTGAAACAGTGCTAATTTGTTTATGACAGTTATCTTCTAGAGCCTTTCTTGAAGATAACTGTCAAATTAACCCTGTTCACATTCCTTTTCTTTCCCAATGGGAGTTATCTCTCCAAAAGTACAATCAATGTTGTAAATATAGAGGTTCTGTAGCGACACGTTGGACTAATTTTCAGTCATGTGATTTTCCTCCATGTGAAATTTCCCCAAGAGCGATGAATAAAGTGATATTATTTGTGTAATGCATTGTGTCGTATTAAACGATTAATTCTATTGGAAGTTCCTTGCTTGACATAGACTACTTGATTTTTTGTATTTATTTGTAAGATTTTGCCTATAGTGACTTTTTAAAGTTGGGAAGGAAGTAAATGACTACTGGAAATATGTGATTGTGTTTGGTAAAGTTTACTCTTGTGTACAGCATAGAGTCAGACTAACAGGACTCCTCTTTTACTATGTAAAGATGGCGTTTCTCCAAGTTTGTCTCCAAGTCACTGTAATCTGCTTATGAATATTCCAGCCTTTGTGTCTGCAGTAAATAATTAACACAGCATGGATCGTTACAGCACCATGTTTCCCTGAAAATGATCTAATTAAGAGATCCCCAGGGGACGTGAGTGAAGCTGCGTCTTCACCGCAGTGATGAGCGGCCTGTTTGCGTTCATTGAGCTCGTGTGTGAGAGGCTACATATGCTTGTGTGTGTGTCAGAGGGACTGTGATTATGTGTGAAGGAATGATGGGGACAAAGAGAGACTGCGTGTCTGTGTGTAAGAGATAGCATGTTTGTATATGTTTGAGAAGGGAAAGTGAAAGTGTACTTTGTCTACAAATATGCAGTCAGTATACAGTAAGGGCTCTATTTTCAAACCAGCGCAAGGGGACGGTATAGTCAAACGCAAGCTTGTTGACAGCATCAACGTCTTAAAACTGGCGCTATGGCGTTTCTCAGCAATACCGCTAGGATCAACAAATTCTCAACATAACATCCTTTCGCTTGCGCTGCAGTGGGATGGGTGGCGCTGTCTGGGGCGTGTTCTAAAATACTTTCGGCTCAGTGACAATTTGAACCAACGAAAACCCATTGCGTTATGATCAGCTGGAACCACCTCTTAGCGGAAACGCAATAGACTCTGGCAATTTGGCAACTTCTTAGTCATGTAGTTCTATGTAGTGTCTATAGGTGATGCCAACATTACACTTCCATTTAATGAACAAATAGCCTATAATTATTATTAATTAATTAATTTTAATTTAAACTACTAGAATAAAACAGGACAGCTTACAAGAAACTTGCGATCATGTAGGCCAATAGCCTATAATATATAAATTACACATTGACACAGTTGAATCATAAGCCTACCATTTGAATCATAATTATGCCTACATCACCAAATGTAGGCTAATTAATGCATTCGCCACCTCCTCCCGTGCCTTCCGAAATTCTGGGAGACGAGGTGGTGTGGATTGTGATCCATAAATTACTACAGTCCTAGCCTGTACTTCTGTTGCAAGTATGTCTGATTCCTGTGCGGAAAATCGCTCTTGTCGTTGACGGTCCAGTGCGTTTGGGTTGCTCATTATGAAATTGCATGGAGCGATTGCGTTCCAACTGGATTTTTTTAAAGCATGAAAACAACAATTTGATTGGCTACCATAGAGACACACCTTGGACATTTAAACCCAGCCTTTTAGCAATACCGCCATAAGGTGCGCCAAGATTGCCGTCATGAAATTACCAAATTTCTCGCCGACACGCCCTCAGTGCGATACCGCCAAGCGATTACTCTTGCGTTCACCATTGCGTTTGGTTTATTAAAATAGAGCCCTAAGTGTCCAATAAATCTTACCCTATGACTACTAATTGTTCTCTTCTCTGGCCAAAAAATAATATAAATATAAATAATATTGAGTACATATAGTCACTTACTATATTGATAGGCATAATCATTTATTTATATATGTTTGGCCAATGCCCCTATCTGGGGCAGCGTAGAGGGTTTTCTGTCTGTTTCACCTGTCAACCACATCCTGGTTTTTTAGTTAGTACCCCCTCTAGAGGCAGAGAGATTTTGGGAACATATCCCTGCAACAATTAACCTTTTATAAATGACATTAATACATTACCAGGTCTTTTATTTGATATTGCTGGAATGTGTTGTCAAGAATAGACTACGTTGTATGGAAAATAACAAAAGCCTAGTGCAGTTCAAATAATTTCTTGTGGTAATGAGATGAGCTGATTAATTTAGTTTATATATATATATATATATATATATATTCATTCTGGCAGATATATGCCATGTCAGTGGAATTGTGTCATCTGACAATGAGGCCCCATGTGGCCCAGTGCTTCCTGTTCTTCCAAGATTATCATGGTGCATTGCATATTACACGCCCTAGTACAATGAGCTATGACATTTTGGTATTGATGTGACTTAAAAAAGCTTCCATTATACGTATGTATACATCTAGTCAGATTTTCAGTATATACTATATAGATTTTATATAAGCATCATCAAGCTGTATGAGTTCAGCAAGTCACGTGATTGCTACCTATGATTTTGACATTTAGCATACAATCAGGCCCTTTCTTTACACTGTCCGTCTGTATCTCTGGATATGCCTCTCCAACACCATTCAATCTCTTTACTATACCATTCTATACTAAGTAAATGTGCCTCTCGTGGTTTTTACACATTAAACACATTTTTATTTATTTTACTACAATGTGAAAGGTTAATGTTAGAGTGCTTTAATAAAATGTTTCAGAGTGTGTGTGCATGTGTGATATTGATTGCATTATAGTGGAATGGAGGTTTTAAATATGAAAGCTTCTTTTAAAAAAAATAAAATAAAAATACAAAAGTGACTTATGTCACTTGAATTGTTGGATACATTTGTAGACTTGAAGGTTTGACGATAGATTTCACTGTAACTTAACAGTATTCTACAGTATTCATTATTCACAGTATTCAACTTAGCACAGGAAGAGGGAGATTAGATTCTTTTTTTTCATTCTGATGAGACATTGTTTTGTTTTTTTACATATTATAAACTGATTTTTGTACTGGTGGCAGTAGTTAATAAATTACATTTTCAAATTAAATTTTCTATCTCCCTTTCTCTCCTCCTCTCTCTCTCCTTCTCACCCCCATCTCCCTCATTCTCTCTCTCTCTCTCTATCTTTCTCTATCCCTGTCTCCCTCACTCTCTCTCTATCTCTCTCTTTCTCTCACCCTCTCACTTTCCTTCTCTCCCTCATTCCCTCTCTGTCTGGCTCTCCCCCCCCCCCCCCCCCCCCCCCCCCCCCCCCCCCCCCCCCCCCCCCCCCCCCCCCCCCTCTCTCTCTCTCTCTTTCTCTTTCTCTCTCTCTCTCTCCCTCTCTTTCCTCTGCAGGGTGTTGATGGAGAGGATTTCGAATGACAGCCGGGACAGTGGTCATCACAGGTGGAATTTTAGCTACAGTTATCTTACTGTGCATCATCGCAGTTGCTGTGTTACTGTAGGCTGCAGGTAGGTGGCTACTGCACACACAACAAGCTAATGCCTAATGCTAATGACTAATGCCCATCAATAAACACAAGTCTTGTCTGACTAATCACTTGATAGTGATTTGTGAATTTAAAAAAAAAATATTCAGCCTCAATGCAAGGCTTAAAAGTTAATACATTTTACGCATTTTTATTAATGTTGAAAACAAGGTCGGGATAAGTTTTCAGCACGTCTGTAAGGTAATTGTTATCACAGGATGTCTGTAATGTTAATGGCCGATTCAGATGGGATGAAGTATCTCCGTAATCAGCGTCTAGAATTGCAGAGATGGGAGTGTCTACTCCATTTTGTCGTCACACCGAAAATGTTCCCCACGTGTCATACAACGTTACACATCCTATCTTCACTGCAATCTGATTGCTTCTGGTAGAAAATCGCTGGCAGGGAGCAATTGAAAAGATGCAGGCGCCAAAAAAAAAAAAAAAAAACTACGTGTAGATAATGTTGCCATGGCAAACTGTCCACAAAAAGCATGAGGAATCCTGCATTGCACCTCTAGCCTAATAGTACACTGTTAGGCTAGACCACTGGGCCGTTTTTGCTTATTTGCATTATAAGCGACTGCAATGGGCCCCCCCTAACCACCGTGGGGTGTTTTTAGAAGATTTTATTTTATTTTTTTATGGCTAAATGGCTATATTTTGTATAACACTTTTATTATAAGTTACGCATGAAAGACAATAAATGATAACACAATTACGGAAAATAGGGCTGGTAGAGGACAAGGTTAAAAGTATATTAGAATGTGGAGACAGTGTTGAAGGGAGGAAATGGTTATTTAGTTTTTTGAGGACGACTGGACTGGAAAGACGGCTTTAAAATGAATGGACACTGAGAGAGAATAAAACCTGAAGGTGGCAGACTGTCTGCCATCTTCAGGTTTTATTCTCCCTCATGGTTATGTATATAATATGGTTATGGATAAACGGTGCATTTTATGCATTTTACAGTCTGTGGCTGTGGCGACAGGATCGGTCGTCAAGTCAAAATTTACAGGGTTTTCTTAAAGCTGTAGTTCATATTTTTAGACTAACATGAATACTGTAATTGAGACGGATACGTCTCAACCACTAAGGGCAATGTTTATACAGTTCAAATAGGCTACGTACCATCATGCACTTAAAATTACAGCAAACACTTTAATTTAGTTGTAGTTCATGGTAGGCTAAAGCACAGAATTCACGCCTGTGTCTTCCTTTGAGCTACAATGTGCATGCATTCTGTATGCATGTCTCTCTTGATGCCATTATCTTCATGCATTATCATTATTAAAGGGATATTAAATGACAGCGGTTTGGGTTTGGGGGGGGGGGGGGGGGGGGGCACTGTAAGATGTCGCTTAGGGCCCAAAAATGTTCCGTTTAGCTTACCTAAAGCTGCCACAAGCGTTACCCCACTGTAGCCTACTTTTCTTCTTTTTTTTTTTTGCTCTCTGTTTTCTTATTTAATGTAGCCTAACGTTACACTTAATTTAGAGGTCGGCCAGTTGTGGCTTGCGTTTGGACCGAAGAGAGTACAACAAAAGGCGTCCTCAAGTGCTTACATGAAAAACCAAGAGAAAAGACTGGGGAAACTAATTTCTCACTGGAAATAACAAAATATTTACCGACATGTCAATTCGCACAGGATTGCTTTAACCTGGGGTTAATTTTACAGGGCATTTAACAGTAGGTAAAAGAATCTTTACTGGCGCGGGAGCGCGCAGTCCGTAAAAGTTACAAACATGATAGATTCGGACGGGACTAAAATATTGGAGATCCTCCGGTAATTATTACATTACCCCACCTCCCCCAGTAAAACGTATCCCGTCCGAATATTTAAAAATAATAATAAAAAACTATTCAGGGACTTTGATGAAAGCTGACATTTAACCAACCAAACATCCATTTTATTTAATGGAATAGTTCCAAGCAAACAGAGGGCAAGCGCTTCTATTAAATGTCAAGTAATTGTATAGATGCTGTTTTATGTCGTCCCTCTCTCTCATAATTCAGTTTGCTCTATTAGCATAGAACAAATAAATGTGTAATTTACAAAAGCATTTACAAATAGAGAAAGAATAGGCACATAAATCTCTCCATGGCGTGAGGTGCTTCGGCATGCTGTTCAATGCTTCTAATTCTGGGTCTGGTCAACCCTGGTATGTTAGTGTTTACAGTGCCTTATTCTCAGACGTAGTGCTGTGGGTCAGATGAGTCACTAGATTGGTCTCTGTCAGACCATAAGAGGACCACAATGGAAGGAAGCCATGTTGGCCTTATTGTGTTTTTATCCTCGATGATTTTCAATGTAAGTCAGGACTGCGGCGCAGTATTATATGTATTTTAAATTGTCTAATAAGCTCGATCAATCAATCAATCAATCAACCATCAGGCTGCAAAGACTGTGATTGAGCTCCATGCCACACATTTTCCCTCTCTTTTTAAGCAGCAGTTATTTGTGAACATCTGCTTAATTTCGTCCTGCTTACGTCACTCTGTCTCTGACTCATACTCAGGACATTGTGCTCGTTAAGAAGATCAAGCAATTCATTTCTAGCATTTCTTAATAGTGTATTTATTACAAAACAGGACACATTCCTGGGATTTACCACTTACTGGGAAGCCTTAGAATTGTTGGATGTTGAAGAGCTGGTTGATGCCCAATGCATAAATATTTCAGGGATGCTGAAGAGGAAGAGTTTAACAATACATAAAATTATTTATTATTTATTATATCATTATTATTATTAGAATAATCACATTAGCCTACTGCTCATTATATATGCCAACACATGACACAGATTACTTGGCTCTTCACTTTTTGTATGCGCTTAAAAAGGCTGAGGCTTTTGCTTACAAACACAGCAGACAAAGTGTACTCTGGGAATGTTTGCTGTCTGCCTCCATAGTCTCCCTTTTCGAAGGGAAGTTGCCTGTTATAGCTGTCCAGGGGTGTAGTTTTAATGGTCTTGATGCTTGAAACTAAGATGTTCTGTTGAATGCAAATACATTACTGCATGTCACCATTGGGTACACTTCTGGATACCAGGAACAATCGGTGCCCCTTCAGAAAGACGTTGGGGCAAGAGAGCCAGCAATCCCACAGTGCAGTGTTGCTTTTGTTTCTGTGAACAAAGCCCTTAGTTTTTTTAAAATGCAAATCACAAAAACATAAAGAAATTTTGAAACGGCAACCCAAACTAGAGATATTTACTGTTCCCTGTTTACTGTCTTGGATTTATGTTTTTTATTTTCAGAAGAGGTTCCTTTTAAATATTCAATAAAGCAGCCATTTGTTATTGTCAAATGTACAGATGCAATATATCATATAAATATGAGGTCATTTATTATCCTTTCAAATAAAGCCTTTGTGAAGAAATCAGCCTTGAACTTACCTTGGCTGGTAACCATGGAAGCGCTTATTATACTCTGCACTAACGCCAAACAAGGCGTGCTGTTGGGTTTTTGAATCCAGTGAGCAAATAAATACAGGGAGGGACAGTATACATTCTGCCTGTACTTTAATATTCCAGTGTCATGCTAAAAATCATTAATCAGCACCAAATATCAATTCCGGCCTAAATAGTTTCTATTTTCTTACAGCTACAGCTACACATATTATTTCCTGTAGATATTATTTTAATTTGTTAGCCTGCTAAAGAACCTAGTCCCAGCTTTGCAGTTAAATTAGTAAGAAATAAAATATTGAACTTACATCTTTTACTTTATACACGTCTTCAGACACACCTTAGCCTACATGTTTTGTCCAAATTGTACGGCATTTTAACTTCAAGATTGAAAATTAATTGCAATGCTGTTTTTCTTTGTTCTTTTGTTATTTAATGAAGCTGACGCTTCTAAAAACTTAAATCTGACCTTGCAGCGTCTTATAAAATGCAATGCAATCAACTTCAGAAATAATGTTACAGGTACCAAAGCCTAGCTGGTGGAGGTGACAGGGTCCTTGGCAGTTCTTGGGAAATGAAGTTTTACACAGCCTTGATTTGAACTGCATGGATGCTTTTTTAATGATGCAGCTAAATGTAGTTCCTAAAGTATCCTACTAGTACTGAATGTACCATTTATGAAATCATTAGCAATCTAAATGTTAATTTGCACACATGGCTGAGTACTTTTACCGTATTTTACTTTTCTTAGTACGCAATGCAGCACTCCACCGCACACTGTATATTCCACATTTGACTGGCTTGAACACCAAGCACACATTAATGAACACACATTTGACTGGCTTGAACTTCAGTCACAAACAAATAAGAGGCATTTGCATGATTAAACACTTTAGGATTATACAGATCAACTAGCTTTGCTTCCAGGCGGCCAGTTTGTTCAGAAACAGATTGATGTGATTTGGGTCCACAGGCGACATTCTCCTCTTTGTGGCATATCTATTTGCCTGCGGTTACGGGGTCCGTGTCGGAAACCGTCAATCATCTGATCAATGAGCTAAAGATTTGATAGTTGCAGTGAACATGTGCAAGGCATGTCAGACCCTGTCTTTCCCACTCTCCCTCTGTCTTTTACACAAATCCTTCTCTCTCTCTCTCTCTCTCTCTCTGCCCCTGTGCTGTTAGTATTATTGCTGTAAGAAGGAGGAGTCGGAGGAGGAGGAGGAGGAGCCCGACTTTGCTGTGACGTCCCCCCTGCCGCCTGTGCACTCCAACCACAACATCATTGCAGCAGCAGCAGCAGCAGCAGGAGCGTCGACCCCCAACGGCCCCACCCTCTTCACCCCGCCTCTGTCCCGAAAGCTGACGCGCTCACACACCTTCTGCCCGTCCTGCACGCACTACGAGCTGCCCTTCTACCTGCAGCAGCCCGAGGGCCAGCGCAACGGCGGCGAGCGCATCAGCTACCGCACCGTCCAGCAGCACGACCTGGACGTGCCCATGGACCTGCCCAGCTTCCACAAGCTCAACCTCACCCGCTCCGTCACCATGAAAGAGATGTTCACGCGCAGCTGCAGCATCAGCACCGATGTGTAGCGCCCTCCGGTGGCGCGGAGGTCTGTACCGCACTGGACATGCACACAACCAGCAGAGCCATGCTCGCACTGGCGTACACGTGTGTGCACCGGCACCTTTTGGAGGATTGTACAGTCATGGCTTGCCTGGTGAGTGTAGAGACGCCCAGTGAGAGCTCTCCTTGAGGGTGTGGCCTCAAAACCCCAAAACTGCTCCAGTGGGGGCAGGGCGAACAGCCATGCCACATCCAGGGCTTTCTGCGTGTGTTTTTTTTCCTGGAGAATTGGTCAGCCTTCTGCCTTTTCACATCGCCCTTCAGCGGCAGCTGTTTGGTCTCCCTCTTTTTGTCTTTGCTGCTAAGGGTCCCGAGGGAAATGGGGGGAAGACAAGAGAAGGCACAGTAGCCCCTTCAGCTGAGGCCAGCCCACTACCTACATCCAGGACACCAAGCCACTCCTAAGGCAAACCTTGCCATACATTTAGGATAGTTCATTGTCAAGTTTATCTGGTTTCTGGGAGCTGCACAAAAGTTTATGTGTCAGAGCCAAAGTATGTGTAATTATATTGATATAACATATACTTTAAGGGCTTAATGGAGGTCGACAAAAAGCTCTTGGGACTGCTGTATAATTATAGGGATGTCCCAGCTGTCAAGATAGGCAGCAATGACCCTTTGCTTGGAGAAACTGATTGACAACAAACAACCCTTGTGTTTTTGACTCTTGTACATAAAGCAGGTACTGACTCTTTTGGATTGTCCATTTTTGGGATGGAAGAGTGGAAGTGGAGCATTGAAAATGGAGAGCTTAGAGAGGGCAGGGATGTGGGTGATTGTTACATTATGATTATTGCGTCCGACACGGGTATGGTCATGGCACAACCCTGCTTTTACCCAATGATGTCATTGTCCTAGTACACTGCAGTAATATGAACAGGATTTGAGGAATTATTGTTTAATAAGAAATGTGGCAATTAGCCAAATGCAACATCCGCAAGACATGTACCTTGTTGGCCAGGCAGGTAAGTATAAGGTGAGACATAAGACTTATTTCAGGTTTGCTGATGGCCATTGTGAAAAAAATATATAAAGTCAGTTAAGATACAGATACAGAAAAATCCATATTTTTTTTGACACTTTATTATGTTTTTTTGTTCACTGAGCTGAAACGTTTCTAATTGTGTCCTGAGCATCACTTGAGTCTGGTGTTGCGTGAGAGTGGTGGACTAATCTATAGTACCTCAGTGTGTCATCTCAACTTGACCAGACTGGTAGCATTTGCTCCAAACTCACATCGTGATCCTGGGGTCGTTTATTCTGAACTCGGCTCACAGGACTGGGCTAGAGTCAGGATCCGGTGGCTGCTCTTCCTTGGGTTTATTTTCCAGTTTGCTCAGTAAGGGGTCTTGGGACTTGCAGCCAATTGGCCTCTCTTGTAAGAATTTTTTCCAAGCTCCAATTTGGTTCCCCTTGCTGGTGGTTTCTCAGCAATGTTGTCTATTAGTTTAGTTTAAACGCTCGTCTGAAATGTTTATTTCAATATCATTAAAATACGTTCAAGGTTTTTAATATTTCCCTCTATCAGATGAAAATCATTGATCATCTTATTTACTAATTTACTTTTTTCCTGCTGCGCACAGTTGCCCAACAGTTGCTGTGTGAAGTTTTTCAGAGGGATATTTCAGAGGGAGCCTAAGACATAGGTCTGGTCCATTCCTCATTTTGCCCATTTCCCTCTGTTCAGCCTGTCTGCACTCCTTGCTTCTCTCTTGGCCACATTCAAATACATGTGTGACTGTGAAATCATGAATTCAACTGGATCCAAATGACAGCAGGGCCTCTGGGAATCTGGGTGCAGGTCCAATGCAGCTGTCTGAGAGGGGTCCTAACTGATCACACACACACAAACCCACCCCTACTCTTGGACACACAGTGCTGTTGCTTAGGAAAGTACTGCTTTTGACTTCAAATGGACCTTTGTCTGGACATTTTTAATGCGTCTTACCAGAGCAGATGATTATCAGACTTGCAGAAGCATTTTTATGCCAGCAAAGAACGTGTATGAGAGACATTAGTATTGTTCTTATCCTTATTATTATCATTATTATTATGAAGACAGTTGATATATTGTTTGACGTTCTCCGAATTCTTGCTGGATGTTGCTTTATTGCAGTATTTGTGTTTTCAGAACATTTGTGCTCAGATTTGAAAAGCTTTCTGTTTTCTGGTTTCCATGATATCAAATAATGCAGACATGTTACTGACGTGGTTTAAAATGTAAGACTAATTAACACAATATTGATAATAAAATACAGTGAAAATCTTTAGCGAATGTGCATTTGTACCATGTGTGTCCAGGTCAACTGCACAGCTCATATTTCTTGGATGAAAGCAATATGTTTAAACAATGAAATGTTATTGTTTGTACAGCACAAACTGCTTATGCACTGTATATTAGTATAGTTCATACATATTCCCTCAAATGATGATATTGCTTCTACAGCTCATTCAGAAAACAAGGCAGTTCGAGTAATAATCAAGTAATAATATTATGTTTCGTGCAGCACAGTAGTGTATAAAACACATGAATGTACACAATGGTTGCATGGGAAAAAACATGAGAAAACACCACACACAGGTTTGTAAATGATGATATATTTCTAAAGTGTGTCATCTTTAAGCAATCAGAGACCTGCTCAAGAAGAAAACAGTTTCCCTCCCCAAAAAACGATCCACATCCTAGCTCAGAGCTGCCTCAGTTCCATTCACAGCATCGGTAGTCAGGAGCAGGGTTTGGGTCTGGGCTGAGTGCGCTTCTGAACCATCATTGCCAGCCTTCAAGGCAATGTGTCATATATATTTATACAGCAAATGAGGTGAGTCTGACCAGAGAGCCCCACAAAATGAAGGATTCACCACAGACTAAATGCAGAGTTGGAGACTGAGCAGCAGACTACTGTGGCTGCATGTGGCATGGGCTCCAGGTAAGAGATATTATTAACAGTATTTATTATTAATAATAATAATAATAATAATAATAATAATAATAACAATAACTGTATTTTATTAGATTTCTGCCTTTTTCCTCTTTACTGTCTCTCACTGCAGAGGAGAAATTCAGTAGGAGGTGCAGGAGACATTCTCCTTGTTCCAGGGCATACCTGAAGATAGCTGGAGTACTTTATCCTGCAGGGCAAGCCGTAAGCCTTGCTATCATACCAGTAGCTTCACTGGTTCATCTTTAGGCAGAGGGGACAGCTGGAGGTGATCTGGCCTGCATGCATCTCCTCTGGAAAATACTATTTTTGTTTCTTATTATTTTATTTATTATTATTATTTGGAAGATCGTTTTTATCCCAAACTTATAAGACTAATATGATGTGATAAGCAACTGGACATGGGCCACACTAAAGTAAATAGGTAGGGAATAGCCAGGTTTATAGCACACACATGTAAACTTCAATGAAAACATAGCAATAAAAACAGTTTAAGTCATAGTATTTACAGTGCCCACAAGAATTATTGGCAACCTCAATAAATTGAGAAAAAAGAGCAGGATTCATTTCTGGTTAAGTTTTTACCAAATATCTCCTATGCTCAGAGAAATGAGAAAATTACATATACAGTTTAATTGTGATACCATTGATCAGAGGAAAAACAATAATGCTAAATTATGTGTCACAATTATTGGCATCCCTGTATTTAGTACTTTGTGTACCCTCCCTTTGCCAAGATAACAGCACTCCTGTAATGTTTGATGAGGTTGGAGAACACATAGCAAGGGATTTGAGACCATTCCTCCATACAGAATCTCTCCAAATCCTTCAGATTCCCTGGTCCTTGGTCCTTGCCTGTGGACTCTCCTCTTAAGCTCACGCCACATGTTTTGAAGGGGGTTCAGGTCAGGGCACTGGGATGATCTTGCAAAACAATTGATTCTGTGGTCAGTGAACCATTTTTATGTAGATGTTGAGGTATACTTTGGATCATTTTCCTGCTGGAATATTCAACCACAACCCACCTTTAGCATTCTGGCAGAGGCAAGCAGATTTTGGTCTAAAATCTCCTGGTATTTGATGGAATCAATGATGTCATGTATGCTAACAAGCTTCCTAGGGCCTTTGGAGGAAAAACAGTCCCACAACATCACAGATCCGCCACCGTACTTCACAGTGGGGATAAGGCTCTTATCTGCATAACTATGCCTCTTATTATGCCAAACCGGTATTTATTGCCAAAAAGCT
>CM056392.1:12389640-12434640 GCA_029718625.1 Synaphobranchus kaupii | reverse complement strand
GTGCTTCACTGCAACTTTTTTCCCATTCATTTTGTTCCATAGAGGTTTTAGAAACCAGAAATTAGATAAAAACTGTTATTTTATTCCCCTTTACTTCCATGCTGACACATACGTACGTATATAAGAGGAGGGTAAGGTGTGTTCCCTTCTGTCGTCCCTCTCAGCCTTATCCTCCACACACACCCTGTTTTAGTACAAAGCCAGTGGCAGATCAGAGAGCGGTGCCAGGCACAAGCCTGCTCCGATTGCTCCTGCTGGCACAGTGCCAGTCAACCCAGTCCAAGTGCCTCTGCCAGCCCAGCTGCTGGCTCCCAGATAGCCAGGGAGGAAAGAACTCATGCCCACCGAGCCCAATCATGCACACACATTATCCTTTGCAACTCCTCACTTATCCTATAAGTGCATTGACATTCTATCAGATAGTGCTCCTCTTCACATACATTTTACCCTGTTCCACAGGTAGCCATATAGAGTCCCGAAAAGTATTAAAACTGGGTATGCAAACTCCTACCAGCTCACGGACAGAAAGAGAGAGCGAGGGGGCAGCGCCCTCACACATAACAGCGTAACAGTGTCGAAGGGCATACCACCGAATTGAAATAAACGTCCTCTACTCTCTTTGCACCGCGACCCCTTGAAACAGGTTCACACCGGCTGTGCTGAAATTCAGCAAATAGTTTATATTGAATAAAAAAAGGTACTTGCGCGCAAGTACTACATCACTGAACTCTAAATGGAAAAAGTGAAGATATTTTTTACCAGTGACTACAGTGGAGAGCAAGAATAGAGATGCTGAAAGAGAACACTGCAAGGCTGTGAATCACAGATTGATTGAATTGGTTCACTTTATTCTCAAGATATTCTTCAGTTCTAGTATCCATCCATTTGTTGCAAACGTTTAAAGCAAAATGCTTCTGATAGATGCTTATTATCAAAACCCCTCCGTGAAGTTTTACCTTATGAAATCATCTGACTATATCTAGTATAGTGAGCTGATACGTTGGCTATATTTTATGCTCATTGAAGCAAGCTTAAATTTAAATTTGTCTTCCTCATTTAGCCCCTGCCAAAATGATTAATTTTTTTCAGTTAAGGAAAGCTGCACAGAATACTATTACATAATCAATCTCATTATATTACGAATGTGGTGCAGAAGCAAGGGGTGCTATTTTTAACGTTCTTGATATTACTAAGCTCAGGTTTTGAATCTGCCAGTATCAGGTGGAAAATTTAAATAAAATAAGGCCACTAAACGTAGTGGTAATCAATGTTAAACGATTCAGGTCTCTCACATTCACCCGCATACATGTCCTCAGGACATCCACATGCGAGTCTGTCTCTATAGTGTTAAATCAATTGTGGTGTAACGCCAGTGCAAGAAACTAAACTTCTCCCTGACAGTGATAAGCAGAACTGTTATAGAGCGCTTACAGCTAACAGGACTAAAATACATGTTTCCCTATGTGGATTTCAAGAACTCACCATACACTATATGACGCTATACACCCACACATCCCAGCTCTGTCTAGTTCAGTTGATTGCATTCCATGTACGGTGTCAGTATTGCTTGTTTTAATTTGATTTGACTGTGGGGATTTTCATTTGGAAATTAATATTTGGAAATTTTTGCAGCATAACTAAGCACGAGGCTGGGAGAGCTTTTTTCTGTTATGACCGCAACAAGACCAGATATTTTTGCCATTTTGGATATATTATTTTTCTATTTGGACCTAGCCAAGTTGCAGTTGTATTGAAACTCAAAATGTCCCAAAATGCTTGTAATTACAGTCGTACTGACTTACTAACATCTGCTCTGTGCTTCACACACTAACACATTGCGATGATATAGGCTATGAGCTGGAAAGAGTGTGGAGGCCTGTCACTGTCATAATTTATGTCCCTGTAACCTGATGTCTACCATATATCTCAGAATTAGCACCTGTTGTACCTGGGACCTGAAGACCAACACATTTCAGACTCAAGCTCTTGCAGTCCTGCCCATGGACTGGGGTGGCGCTGTTGCTTCCATGGATCACATTACAGGGCTGTCACAGACACGCTCAGTGTCATTAAACAGATTTGTTGCCAATAAATAGAAATGACCCTTTTAGGACCTTATTTCAACCTTTTAGGTGTGTAGATCAGAGCCTCCATTTTTATAGGTAAGCTATTAAACATAATACTTGAGGCAGTAAATCCAACATGTCATACATTTTAAATAGACATAGATTGTGCTCTTACATTAATCATTTAGGTCACAAACAGGTGCATTGATCAAAATAATCAGTGTCCCTTGTCCATTGGTCTAGACCCAAATCCTGGCTGTGCCGGTGTTAATTGCAGCTTGCTCAAAGAGTAAGTACAGTGTGCTGTCACTGCAGCTGCGGTTTGCGCTACACTAAAGATGATAAAATGCATTTTTTATTCTTTTCAAAAGAGCGTGATGTGCCAAACACATTTTGGCAGCGCATCAAAATGAGTCCAGACACTGAGACCCAAATAGAGATTCCAAAAGTGTCCATGGAGCAGCAGTTAACAATCAATGTGCGTTGTTTCCATGTGGGAGTCTCGTTATTCTTCTGGGCTTTCTCTTTCCTTGGCATCTACTCCTCTTGTTCATGACTAATCCTCATATGTAATATTTCCCCCATATAGTTCTGTATGTATGCTCAAGTATGTGAAGGTAGAGAGTTATATTTAATCAAAATAGTTCTGAACAGTTTATACAGTGAGCACCATAATTCACTGGACAGTGACACATTTTTTTGTTATTTTGGTTCTGTACTCTAACACTTGGACTTTGAAAGGATACAATGTAATACAATGAAATTATAGAACCTTTTGTAGTCTCCCCCATTTTCGGGCATCAGAAAATATTGGACAGTTTAACATAGTTTAACAAATATTATCATTTTTAATATTTGGTCGCATATCCTTTGCATCCCATGACTTCCTGATGTCTGTGACCCAACAACATCAAAAGACTCTTGATATCTTATTTTATGCTACTCCTACAAGCGATAATATAACTTCTCTGCATTGGAATGGATCTCTATGGGAATTGGGGGGTGGGACTAGATTTAGCTGTAAATTATGCTGGAACAGTACGGAATACATGGTTGGCGAAAGGGTCTGAGGTATCAAACGAGGCTCAAACCATCACTCTGCTGCCAGACATGCAGTAGATATGGATGGATCACTTTAAGGGTTGTTTCTCCTGACAAATTTTCCTTTTGAACTCTATGGAAAAATAAGTCAGGAGAAGAATCCCTTCAAGTTATCCATCCATATCTACTGCATATCTAGCTGCAGAGTGATGGTTTAAGGCTTGTTTGATATGTCAGACCCTTGATGACTTAGAGCCATTTAGCCAACCATGTGTTCCATACTGTTCCAGTGTAATTTACAGCTAAATCTAGTCCCACCCCCCAATTCCCATAGAGATCCATTCAAATGCAGAGAGGTTATAGTATCACTTGTAGGAGTACCATAAAATAAGATATCAAGAGTCTTTTGATATTGTTGGGTCACAGACATCAGGAAGTCATGGCATGCAAAGGATATGCGACCAAATATTAAAAATGATTTCTTTATTCTACATTATGTTAAACTGTCCAATATTTTTTGATGCCCGAAAATGGGGGGGGGGGGGGGGGGACTATGTACAAAAGGTTCTATCATTTCTAAACGGTTCATTCGATATGGATGAAAATACCTTCAAATTAAAGCTGACAGTCTGCACTTCAACCTCATTGTCATTGTATCCTTTCAAAGTCAAAGTGTTAGTTCAGCACTGAATAAGTAAAGAAATACAAAATATACAATAACAGACATGAGACACTATAAAACAAAAGAATACCAACGGTTTAAAAACTAATGCACTTCCAGTTTCCTGAATACTTCATAGAGGTAGATACAACTCTGTCAAGAAGACAAGCCTCACAAACTCAAACTCACGCCACCTGTCACCTGCCAGTTAAGAAATTCAAAAGTTTTAACAACATTGGAGTAATTGTGTGCACACCGTTTATAAATTAACATATTATATTCGCCATATGGCCAATTATCCATATATGGCCACTTCTACAAAACTCCACCTCTCTTCAGAACAAGGGCCAGTCTGTTGCAGGATTTAATGCTCATAAATATTTTTTTAAATGTCAGCTCAAGAAATGTGTCAGTGGAATTTTATTTTACAGTGTCCAGATATAGAAGTGAACCAGTGTTGGCATATGAAGCTATTTCAAAAACTAAGTCAGGGTATAATTGGTTGCAACAACAACAACAAAAACAGTAGCCTATTCACACTGGGCCTTAGAATAATCTCACTGAGACACAAAAGAAAACAGTGATTAGAAAAAGAAAAAGAAAATAGCATACGGCAACATTTGCTAGCTAAAAATAGGCTAAACGACGAATTCTGCCAGCCCTAGCACCAGGTTAATCGCGGTTCTTCTCACATCTGTAGGTGTATGGTGCCGCCTACTGGTTACGTGAATGAACTTCAATTTGTTATTTGTTCATTTTGCAAATGGTATTATTCATACCGATTTATAGGCTATTAATGTGGCATGATACCCGATACAGATCACGGTAAAATAGCAACAATCGCATATATTACAGTGAGAGCACGATATTATTTTCAGCATCCTAAAATGACTGCAGAGCTCAACCGCGATCTATAAAAGTGACTTTACTGACATTATTATTACGGATAGTCGAAATACTTCCAAATATATATAAAAAATAATAATAAGTGAAATTTCAAATACCACACTTGCAGGCTGCATCAAAATTGTGTTTGCGTTGACAGAGAAACGCCCTATTTTTTTTGTCCCCTTTGAGTTTCCGTCAAATCATACACGCCTAAATACGACATTGCGCCAAATTTGTTTTCATGGTAGCACAAGCTGTAGTTAACTACTAGATACACATAGAAGCAATCCATTATTTTATATTTCCATTTAAACGCCACTCAAGAGGGAGGAAAATGTATATTTACAGCAATAACTGAAGACTAAGATGTGATTGTGCAATGGATTCAGAGGACAGACAGAGATTTGACAGCAGTACTACAAATAACGTTAACGTTACGAGGTTGAAGTCAACCCCGAACAAAAGAGGAGGGGGCAATAAATTACCTGTTAGGGGGGCATTGAGGTGACTATCTGTCTGGCTATTAACTTTGTTACTTTTACTTGCAAAAATCGTTGTGCTGGAGCTGTTTGTGGGCCTTAAAATGGGATAATATCTAGCAAGCTAACGTTACCCAGCCAATGTATTTAACGTTAGTGTAAGTTAATTACTAACATTTTATTAACACCTTGACGTTCGCTGGCAATTTTGTACCTGGAGGGTAATCTTATCGAAATTCCGCATAAGTTACACATACATACACGCTGTCGAGATGCAACTTAATGCAGAATGCATAACGTTACATCATTTTAAACTGACAGAGACGTAATGTTAAGTGGCATAACGTTAGCTAGCTAACTTAGCTACCTACACTATGCCCTTATAATTTCTCCGACCCATCTAAAATGTTCTAAATATTTTTATATTTTCGATTTATTTGTTTGTCCCGTAGGACGCCATACTCGGGATCTAAAAGGGTCTACTCCAGTTTTAAATCTCCGGTAAGTTTTGTATAATGTTACTTTGTGGTTCAGTAAGTTTTTGTTTTTATTTTTTATTTTATTTAGCCTGGCTTTATTTAACCAGATAAAAACTCATTGAGATTAAAATCTCTTTTACAAGAGTGACCTGGCCAAGAAGCACAGCAAAACACAGTTTCAGACAAAACAAACATTAAAACATTCAGAACAAGTGAGCTCATGGTTTTAAATACACAGAAGTTCCAAAGAAAGAAAAAAAAAAGAAATGTTAGTTAGAAGTGGTAAGTTTCGTTTATATTTGCCACTTGAGTTGAAACTTTTTTGTAGAGTGTAACGTTAAGCTCTTATTTTACATCAAGTAACAGACCCCATTTCATGAAAAAAAAATAAAAATCTATATATTACAATGTGACAATTTACCATCTCTTTTTCTCCCGCTGCTGATCTAAGTTACAGGCACCAAGCACATCATGTTGTCCTATAGCAGTTCAGCCTAGCCTTGAACAAGAGATAGAGGAACTGAAGAGGAAGCAAGGTGAACTAGACTCTGAGATCACCCAGCTGGAGAACAAGTATGTGTGTACTGGTGGCTTTGTTTGTGTGTGTGTGTGTGTGTGTGTGTGTGTGTGTGTGTGTGTGTGTGTGAGTGAGTGAGTGAGTGAGTGAGTGAGTGAGTGAGTGAGTGAGTGAGTGAGTGAGTGAGTGAGTGAGTGAGTGAGTGAGTGAGTGAGTGAGTGAGTGAGTGAGTGGGTGGGTGGGTGGGAGAGTGACTGGATGGAGTCTTGCTATATTATAGTATGAAGTGTATGATATAATGTAACTCTCTCTGTAGTGGTTTGGGAATTCATGAGCTGGAGCAACACATTGACCTCCTACATGAGTACAATGACATCAAAGACATTGGGCAGACCCTTCTGGGCAAGCTGGGTAAGACCCCCCGCACCCACCCACACATAACAACGACCCTCTTTAATGTGTATTAATTTCCCAGCTACTCCTCAAACTCCCACCCCAACGTGTCTTTAAATCTCCTTAAGCAGAACTGCTGTTGTAAAAAAAAATGTAGTATGGTGTTTATTACTAAATAGAATCTGTGAGGCATAAAAAAACAGACCAGTCAAAACCATAACATAGCTTTCCTGTGAGTAATGTGGGATAGAGTAACAGGGCTTAGTGATGGGGGACAAAATGTTGCCGGGTTTTGAACTCCACATGTCAACTTCAGAATTTTTTCCTCAAAATTTGTGATATGACGTCATGGTAACCACTGTAATTTTCCCCCTGGAAGACATATTTTACTCTTAAGAGCAATAAGAAATGTTTCATCCCAGCAACATGAGGAGGGGCAGTTGCTTTTGCTCGACAGCTGTGGACTGAGCTAATGAGGTCGTTATTATCTTATAGTTACACCCACATGAGCTGCAAAATATTCATTAAAAAACAAAGTCATTCGTTTGTCCAAATTTTCCTCATAGAGCTAATTTCGAATGCAGGGATAATTATTGATACTGACTGAGTTTATAACGTTGCCTTTTCTGTAGTGAAGCATACACTGGAAGTACAAACGGTAACATGCAGCTACTTTGATCGTGTAGGGGTTACTTGAACAGCAGTGACAGAATGTGCCAATATGTGAATCATCCTTAGGTGAGCTGAATGTTTGATCACAATGTTACCACAGCCTCGCTCTGGTTTTGTCTGCAATTTAGCACTTGAGCGTAATTCTTAAATGGGGCCATCTGTAACTACAAATGAACAGTGGGAATAATCATAAAGACCTCTCTCAGGTGACTTAACTGTGGAGACGGTTAAGTACCTTTAGATACTGAGTCACATTTAATGTAACGTGGCTTTTATAGATCATTGCTAGGTTCTACATTCACTCAGAATAGTAAAGTATATTGCTTTTAAAAGAAAATGTTAGGCACTGTTTTTGTGGTTAATATATGTTTATTTTAGTATGTTTTTTTGCAGTTTGATGCCTGCTTACCATTATTGTGATGCATATTTAATGTGTCACGCCAGATTAGCCTTGTAAGTTGCTCTGCATAAGAGCATCTGTAAAATAAATAGATGTATAAATAAATAAAGAGAAGTCCCTGACGGGTTGCCGGGTGGACAGCATGCACTACATAATATGTCGTTTTATTTGGCCTTTGGTAATTCTAGAGACATCTAGTAGAGACACAAAAGCTTTGAGTAATGGTGTGTACCTTTCAACTCAGACAGCCTCTGCTTTTACAGGCACATGATACGTCACCTAATACAACATCCCAAAATAACACAAACGGTGAACATTAAGACTAAGCACTTAACTGAGGAATGGGATATTTTCTGACATGTTTACACATATTTTCGAGATTCTGGGTTAGGCCATATCAGAATAAAGCAGAAGCCGGGATAATACCACTGGCCTTGTAATGTGGTTCGCTTATTGCCTGACCTAGGCTATCTGCACCGTAGTTCACAAACATTTCATTAATAACGACACCCCAACATAGCAATATGCGGTGTCTCAGCAAGAGTGTTCACCAGTTTGGCGAGTTCAGCAATCTCTACAACGAACTAGCCGAACTAGGTCTGTGAAGAAACGATATAAAATGTAACTCGTGCATTTACATGCAGAAGGCTAAGCCAAAGATGAGAACAAAGACGTGGATTGGACACGGGCCTAAGTTACGGTCTCTCTTTCAGCTGCGGCGCGAGGTGAGACTACGCGGGACTTATACGCCCATTTTGGACTTGGACTGGATGACTGAGCGTTCCTACATGACCAGTCTCAATTGAGTAATGACAGATAACATGAGAATATGGCTTATCATGATGTAATTTTCTTAAGACTGATAGCACTCGGTTGCGTGGAAAGGTTGAGGAAAAGTGCTGTCAGTACACTTTCTGCATTTTGGTGATCGATTAGCAATCTCTTGTTAACTTGTTTTTGGAGCAAAGAGCATAGTCCTTAATATCCCTTTAAAGGTCAAAGAACTTCCTTGCAAACATGACCATGGAAAATGTGGTATGCTCTTACCTTAAAGTACTGTTCAAGAGGCTTGCTTCTGACACCACTGTGATGCAGTCTGCATTAAAACACATTCTAGCCTTGCCAGTGCCTTGGCCTCAACCTTTTTGTCAATGAAAGCTAATCTAATTTATTTTTTGTAAGTGTCCTCGCTTGTAAATGAAAGGCAGGAAATTTGATTTTGACATGTGTTGTAGCACGTCTACCACAGCAGAACCAGAGGTACGCTTTAAAATGTTGGTTGGTCATGTTTGCTTATATTGGAATTCATCAGACGTCCAAAAGAGGAAATTGGAGAGCTGATGGAAGCTGAGGATGACTGCTCTGAACAAAGTCTCAATATACATTTAAGTATTTTTTTTGGGTGAAATCAGTATTGGATTGTGTTTTGTACCTTTGCTATTTTTTTATAAGTTAATTCACTTTGTGCAAGGATGGTTCAGTTCTTTCTACTGTTTGTGTAGTTAGTTCTAATCTATGTTTTCAATTGGCCTAGTTTCTAGTGACCTGCCAGCTTTAGATGGAAGGTGGCAGGTGCAGCGTTGTGGGTTCATAGTCTAAAGCACAAACGTACACTTCAGGTACTCCAAAGTAGATTGCACGATGATTTCACAGGCTGTATATAAGAACAGATACATTTTATGGCATTTATTCACAATTATAAACACATATCAGTTTTTATGTCATGCTGGTACTTCTTTCTGTGAGTGCAGCGGTCTCAGATTGCATGGGCCAAGGGAAATGGTTCCAGCTGTAAATAATATTAAACATAATCTTTTGAAAAATAATCTGGTTACATACACACGTAGAACCTCTGGGTGATAAAGCTGCTTTAGAGTTAGTTGAATTTCCTTTTCTTGCTTTAGACCACAAATGTCTAAAACAAGAAATTCCATGTACCTGCCATTGTAAAGCTGGGTAGTAGATATTTCATAAATATTTCAAATATGCTCTATCACACAAAGATTATCTGGGCAAATCTAAAACATACAGTGCAACTGAAATAAAAAAACCAGGAAGTGAATATTCCCTTCAAAAGACATATTTACAGTCATTAATGAGGTTCAGAATTTCCAGCATAAGATTTCTTGGTTTTTGCTGGTGGACTGTTTTCTCCCGCTTGAACCATATGTACCTTTGGTCCGGAGAATGTGATACTCATTTTTGGGAACACTCACAGATTTTTATGTATTGATGCAACGCCACTAAAGTACTAAAGTGCCACTAAAGACCCTGAATGTAATATGCATGGGGCTAAAGCTGATCTTGCACTGTGAAGTCGGGCATTGACCGATTGAGGAAAAAAATGCAAGATTCTGGTCATTGCCCAACTGTCAACATTTCCACAAAGTTTCATCACAATAGTCGAATTTTACTTTTCATCACAAAGTAGAATCGTTCGAGTTATGGATGATAGGGACACAAACAGACAGACGGGCAGACACACACACAGACAGGAGCGAAAACAATGCCCCCTGCTTGCACTACGTGTGTGCAGGTGTAATCATAACCTAAAGTAATAAGAATTTCTGACAGCATAAAGATGCAGAGTCTGTTTCTAAAACCGGTGTGACTCGGGCCTCCTGGAAGTCTGCGGTCATGCTGGAGACTCTATTTTTGATAAAGCTATAGAGTTGCTTGACAGAGGGACATTAGAGGTTTTGAAATGTCTCCAAAGCAAAAAAAAAAAAAAAAAAAGGTCCACAGTGGTTGTTACAGCGGAGATGGCCTCAGCACGAGTGTCATGTTTTCAACCCCAAAAATAGCACAGATGAGCATATTTTAGAAAATATCCGTTGCTTCTGACCACAGGGCACTTCCAAATGTTTTCAAAATGCAGGATTGACAGATTTGTTACTTTTAAATTTGTTATGTATTGTGGATTCAATACCCTTGAATGTTTTATTATGACACTACCATTGACAGTATTTTTGTTTTCCACATAGACATCACCTTGACTTGTGGGCATCATTGACCTTTTAAGCAGAAGTGTACAGGTAGCTGTTGACTAACCAAGACAATTAATGCATGTTAATGTAATGTTTACTCCTGTGTGTAAACGTACACTACATGGCCAAAAGTATATGGACACCTGCTCATCCAACATATCATTCCAAAATCATGGGCATTAATATGGAGTTGGTCCCCATTTGCTGCTATAACAGCCTCCAGTCTCCTGGGAAGGCTTTCCACTAGATACTGGAACATTGCTGCATGGATTTGTTTCCATTCAGTCAGAAGAGGGTCAGTGAGGCCGGGCACTGATGTGGGGCTAGTAGGCCTGGCTCCCATTGATCCCAGTGGTGTTTTATGGGGTTCAGGTCAAGGCTCTGTGCAGGCCAATCAAGTTCTTCCATACCAATCTCGACAAACCATTTCTGTATGGACTTCTATTTGTGCATGGGGGCATTGTCATTCTGAAACAGGGAAGGGCCTTCCCCAAACTGTTGCCACAAAGTTGGAAACCCAGAATCATTTAGAATGTCATTGTATTCTGTAGTGTTAAGATTAGCCTTCACTGAAACTAAGGAGCCTAGCCTGAACCATGAAAAACAGCCCCAGTCAACAAACTTTAGGCTATATTGTGTACCTGGTTGTACAATCAAAGTTGTCATCTCGAAACTTGATGCAAGGATTACATGTATAGTATTTTTACTTCCAAATAATTACAAATTCTGAATTTGCCCAACATGAAATATGCAATTATTTGTAAAACATGTGCATTGTTGGTATTGCAGATGGGGGAAAAAATATTTTTAAAGTGCTTCTCACATAGTGTGTTCAAAGCACTCATAAGAAGTCATAGTGGAAGACAATTAAAAGGCAGTGTAATGTCAAAATAAAAGATAAATTCTAGAAATGAAAAATAAAAGGTAAATACAGTTGAAGTCAGACGTTTACATACACTTAGGTTGAAGTCATTAAAACTCATTTTTAACCACTCCACAGATTTCATGTTAGCAAACTATAGTGTTGGCAAGTCGGTGCATGACAAGTCATTTTTCCAACAATTGTTTACAGACAGATTATTTCACTTTTATTTGACTATATCACAATTCCAGTGGGTCAGAAGTTTACATACACCAAGTTGACTGTGCCTTTAAATTTTTTATATTTGGTCGCATATCCTTTGCATGCCATGACTTCCTGATGTCTGACCCAACAACATCAAAAGACTCTTGATATCTTATTTTCTGGTACTCTTACAAGCGATACTATAACGTCTCTGCATTTGAATGGATCTCTATCGGAATTGGGGTTGGGACTAGATTTAGCTGTAAATTATGCTGGAACAGTATGGAATACATGATTGGTAAAATGGCTATAAGTCATCAAGGGTCTGAGGTATCAAACACGCCTCAAACCATCACTCTGCTGCCAGATATGCAGTAGATATGGATGGGCCACTTTAAGGGTTGTTTCTCCTGACAAATTTTCCTATTGAACTCTATGGACAAATAGGTCAGGAGAAGAAACCATTCAAGTTATCCATCCATATCTACTGTACTTCTGGCAGCAGAGTGATGGTTTAAGGTTTGTTTGATACGTCAGACCCTTGATGACTTAGGGCCATTTAGCCAACCATGTGTTTCCATACTGTTCCAGTGTAATTTACAGCTAAATCTAGTCCCACCCCCCAATTCCCATAGAGATCCATTCAAATGCAGAGAGGTTATAGTATCGCTTGTAAGAGTACCAGAAAATAAGATATCAAGAGTCTTTTGATGTTGTTGGGTCAGACATCAGGAAGTCATGGCATGCAAAGGATATTGTTAAATATTATAAATATTAAAGATTTAGAGGCACAGTCAACTTAGTGTATGTAAACTTCTGACCCACTGGAATTGTGATATAGTGAATTAAAAGTGAAATAATCTGTCTAAGCAATTTTTGGAAAAATTACTTGTGTCATGCACAAAGTGCCAACACTATAGTTTACTAACATGAAATCTGTGGAGTGGTTAAAAATGAGTTTTAATGACTTCAACCTAAGTGTATGTAAACTTCCAACTTCAACTGTATACTGTGTGGAAAATAGATTATGTAAAAAAAGAATAAGAATTAAATGATATCAATTAAATCTAATGTGTCTGAGATTTAGAAATTGCCATTTATTCAACGACAAAAAATACTGCCTGCAATTCTCCATAACTAAGCCATCTGAAATTACAATTTGTAGGAAACCACTGTCATAGAAATATCTGCCGAATACTGGGCTGTAATGGCTAATGGATGCAGCCACACAAACCTGCTCACTAGTCATTGTCTTCTGTTTTCCTAATATTTGATTGGCTCGAAAATGGTGTGAGTTGAAATGTCGTTCACAATGACGTGTCTATCTGAGGACTGCACGGCTGGCGCGGGAAATGAATAAATAAAGGTTTCCATTCTAACCCCCGCAGGTCTGATGTTAGTGGCATGACTGTAAGCAGATCCCCGCCCTTCTGTACAAGTCCCGTAAGGTCACATCACATCCCGCACCGCAGCTGCAATCCAGACAGAAGCACACTGATGCCCACACGGCGTTTGTCTTTGCGCGCTGAACTGTACGTTACAGCAGAGAAGCACTGTTGCTGTAGAGGGAAATGCTGTACTTATACTATACTCCATTCAAAGGCACTGTTTGTCGCCCGGGCCGCATTTCCTTGACAGCACATTTTCGCAACCCCAAGCCCCACCTCTATCGGATGAAATGAGAAGCTACGGGTCATTTGATTGGTAGAGCCTGTGCCTGTCTTTGCTAGCGCTGTATACCGGTGAATGTAGAGGGGGCGGGTGAGAAAGACTAAGAAAATTATAAGGTCATTTGAATTACCCGTAGTTAGATAGCTGCCTATAGATACGAATCATTCGATAAAATGAATACGGAGATAAGAACATGTAGATTAATTGAATGGGAGTAAAGTCCAAACAGCCGCTGTGCGAGTGTCATAGAGGAAGAGCGGCACATCGCTTGCTCAGTGAGGACCGGGTGACAAACGCATGAAACAGCTAACGTTAGCTCAACACCACAGCACAGGAAGGTTTTGCTAAGCCGATCAAGGTGGAATTGTGGAACTGGTTGTTGGTTCACCGCATCAAATTCAGCGATCTCTCTTGGGACCTCGAGGTAACGTTCTGTACCTACATATCGGGAAAATGCTAACATTTGATAGTATCTCGCTATCTTGAAGTGGTCTGTTTCCGGCTCCTCCATTATGTTGTCGCTATGTTACAGTGAGCTTTACAAGCGCAAGCTTCCCTGACTGTCCTCTAACAACCTTGCCAATATCAGATGCGCTTGGACCGGGAACATGCGTTTGGTCTTTTTGTGTTCCATTTGTGTCTTGGCTATTTGTTCACACTGGCAGGCACGCGAGTTTACTAGCAACCAAAATCACGGTTCAGGGCCGAGATTAACGACAGACCACTGTCCTCACAATTAACTGGACGTTACGCCTGTGAAGACAACAGCAGACTGCATGGCATGCTGCTGGCCAGATTGTGCTGTTGCGCGAAACTAGCTAGCATACGCACATAGCCTACACTTAGCTATCTTACCATTGCTTTGGTTTCGCGTTCACAGAATCCACGGACGTTAAATGACTTGTGAAAACAGTTGTTAGCTTACAAGGTAGCTAACTAACGTTACCTGGTTACTAGAAGTGACGGAAGCTGTTCAGGTTACAAAAATATAAGCACATGTGCTGGTGGGTGAGCATAAATGGTTAACGTTAAGTCTACCCAGTGTCTTCCATTCTGCCACCTGGTCGCAGCAATGTTCACGCATACATACACATGTGATGAATAAATATATAACGTTAATCGTTGATGTATCGTATACTTTAAGAACTGAGAGAACGTTTCACTTTAGCTGGCTAGCGTTAGTGTACGTTGTACGTGCGCTATCATCGGGTTGACGTTAAGTCGCATTAACACTCAGTAGTGTTATCTACTGTCGTATGAGATGGCTAGCCAGCACTAGAAACATTTCCCAATAGCAACGGGTTTTCAGGCGTTGCGGGATTCGTCACTGCAGCAGTGGATTTAGGACCTGCACCTGCCCTGACGCGTTCTTTTACAATATCGTTTCTAGCGGAAAGCATCCGTATCATCAGTTCGTTTTTTTAAGTAACGTTAGCTTAGGCTACCCAAATAGCTAGCAAATTATTTGTACTAACGTTACATTTTGTATCAATCATGGCAGCATATACTGTAGAATAACGTCTGCCACAATGGCACGAATAGACATGTTGATGTGGATAATTGTTCACTTAGCTAAATGAACCCACCTGCTAGTAAATGTCGTTACATTATATTTAGCTAACGCTAGCTACTTGCTAGTTAAAACCCCCAGGCTAACGTTAAATAGCAGCTGTATCTGGCTGCAGCAGATAACCAACGCACAGGATAATTGCCTGTGCGGATACGGCTCGGTTATTTATTTGTCGTGGGTCTGGTCGAGCAAAGACGGGGGTTGCCTGTCAGTATCAGTTCATATATTTTTTCAATGGTTATAATACACCTCAGATGCACCCTGTCCTGTCCATAGGCTTACGTTAGAGTAGGGCCATAAAGTAATAAAAGTTATTAATAATGGCATACTACAGTCCAACGGGCAAAGGTTGTGTGTTCCTTTCTGGGCACGGCTGCTTCCCTCAGTTGAATTGTTTATGATAAAATTGGCCTTGTGCTAAGGGGCTGAGGCCTGTTCGCTTGAATTGTCCCGTTAATTCTGAACAGAATTTTGATTGAGCCATTTTAATAAAACGTTCAAGTATGCTGCTGCTGAGATTTTTTTTTAACGAGTTACAATGTTACTGTAGTACAAAAGACTACCTTGCTTGACCTCACTGTACTATATATCCTCGAACATAATGTATTTAACGTTCAGTGTTAGAACATATTAGAGAATACATTTTATAATTTTACACTTTAAACTGAAGACATAAGCTAAAAGTGTTTTATTTCTTCATTTTCTTCCCCGTCAGGATGTTGCGACTGGCCTGTTGCACCGCCCTTCTCTTCCTGTGTAGGCTGATCTTAGGGTTGCCCTGGCTACAGGTTGTCCCCAGTCTCCTCATTTTCTACCTGGGGTCTGGTGGCTGGAAGTTTGCACACATCTTCATGAAGACTGTGGGGAGAGATATACAGTGAGTACTTCAATTTGCCAGAATGTCTAATAACTCCGGTAATACAGGTTTGAAGTTGCCAGTAAGGGAGTGTTGATGGCATGTCTAGAGTAGTTGCAGGAGGAATGTGTGTAGACCGCAGTACACATTAGATAATAGTGGTGTTGTTTTTTGAGAGTAGAGCAGCAGTTATGGTGAAACAGGTGGGTGTGCAGTATACCTAATGAGTCACGGCCCTTTTATGGCCTTCCCTTCAGTTTGAAGCTCGTTTATTTATGAAAGTATAATAGCTATTATTTTCATAGCTGATGCGTTTATCCAGGGTAACTTCAAATGCGTTCAAGGTTTCATGTTAGACTTGTGCATAACCTTGTTATACTGTTATATTTATACTGTTATCGGTACTGGGCACATTACTACGTTACTAAAGGGCACAATAGTACTGCTTTTATTCCATTTTGAAAGTGTGACCCTCAAAAAATCAAAATCTTTACGCACTGATCCCTATGCTGCTTACAACTAGCTTGACGGCAGGTTTCTTCTCACCTTCTCTCCTTCGCCACAGTGCGGCAAGTGTGCTGCTCAAGGTGAAGTTCAACGTGAAGAGACACCTACGCGAACGCAACACCATCCCCAAGATCTTCGCCGAGACGGTGCGGAGGTACGGGGACAAGACCGCGCTGATTTTTGAAGGCACGGGCGAGTCCTGGACCTTCAGGCAGCTGGACGCCTACTCCGACCGCATGGCAAACTTCCTGCTGGAGCGTGGCTTCCAGGACGGCGACGTGGTGGCCCTCTTCATGGAGAATCGCTCCCAGTATGTGGGGCTGTGGTTGGGCATGGCCAAGATCGGGGTGGAGGCGGCGCTTATCAACTTCAACCTGCGACTGGAGGCCCTGGTGCACTGTGTCAATATTTCTGGCGCCAAGGCGGTGGTGTTTGGCAGTGAGCTAACTGATGGTGAGCATTATTGTGTAAAAGATGGGGCTGTAACCAGCTAACAGGTAAACGCAGTGACAGAAAAGTGCAATAAGACGGCAACGGAGACGGTAAAGGAGCTGGAAAGTTGAAGAAAATAAAACATAGTAGTATTGTAATGGGCTGTCTGGCTAAACGTTAGAGTACTCGCCCCTTGCGGGTAACAGCTTAAGCTGGAGCAGGTAAGTAACCATTTTAGACAATGGATACTCCAATGTGACAATAAGCTGAATTTGAGTGCAGGTGATTAGAAAGTGGGGATATCCAAATATGGAATGTATTCTTCCAAAGACGTAACCTTATTCTGTGATTGGGGGGGGGAAAAAAGAAAACAATCCGGGAAAAGGAGACGCAAGAGGTAAAGTTAGCTGCATAGGTGGATGTGTTGGTTAGACATGTTTTTTTTCTTTGGCTCGCTGTGTACTGTAATGTGACAACACGAGCAACAGACACACCTTTTTGTGCTGAATGTGACAAGTGGCGGTGAGAGTGATGTTCCTGCCCTTTCTGTTGATAATAATAATAATAAGTCAGCTTTATTACATGCAATAAGACAAAAGAGGAAATTAATGATGCAAATAATAACAGGAATATAAAAATCTGGTACAATTTTCCTACAATGCATGTGGATAGAAGTGAAAATAAATAGGCCTATGCTGTGTGGGTCCTTCAAGAATTGCATTCTATTCGAGAGTCCTCACCTGATATTCCAGTGACCAGTAGAGTGATGTCAGATCTCCTGTCACTTGGGTCACAGGCTCATCACACTCTCTTTACAGCCGCTGGTTTCATGTTGCCATTAGTGTCATGTGCTGTACGTGTCAGGTGTTAATTAGCATATCACCATGGCGATTAAACAGACATTACCATGAAGCACAATGTGTTGTGGGTAACCTTCTAGGAGTTATGGAGTTCATCAGTGAATCGTGGTGGTATTAAAATATCGGAAAGTTAAAGTAGCCTATTTTTAGACACTTTATTGTTAAACAGACACTCATCCTTAAACTCTCTCTTTGTGAATCAGTCCCAGATCAACTTGAATCGTGTTATCCACACAGTGTAGGTGACAGACAGAAAGCCTTCGGCCATTTCCCGATTTCTGTTTCTTGCATTTGAAAGGAAATTAAATCTTAGGCAACACTGTGGTCTCTAAATTACCTTGCTGGCTTTTTATAGTCATCTCTTATAAAGATACTGAACCCATCATCAGTGTGTCTGGAATGCCTTTTGTCATTTTAAGAATTTTGTTTAATAAAATAATAGTAATTGAACAAGAGGGGAGTAAAATACAGATATTATATTTATAATATTACAGGTATAATATTTCAATGCCATTCATCTCTGTCTCTGTGCTGTGAGGTAAATGTACTGCAGCTGTACTGCGTTTCTCAGTAGTGTGGGTTATGGCCTGTTTGTCTTCTAGCCATGTGTGAAGTTCATAGCTCCATGGGGAGGTCTGTGAACTTATTCTGTTCCGGTGACTGTGACCCCAAACGGGTCCCAGAGGGTACGGAGAGTCTGGACCTGCTGCTGGAGGCGGCACCCACACACCAGCCCAGCCAATCACAGCGCTGCTTCACAGGTCAGAGCGGCCTGTTGTATCAATTTTAATATTAATTTTCTTTTCCTTTAAAAACATGTAGTGTGTTGGCATATTTTGATATAATGACCAGTGTTCGTGTCATACCATAATTATCAGGTTTATATTTAGATTTCTGCAAGTCACCCTGGATAATGGAGCCTTTAAAAAAAAATATATATATATATATGTATATGTATATGTATATACAGTTGAAGTCGGAAGTAAAGATTATTTCATTTTTTATTCTCTAATTGACATTATTTGAGTCAATTGGAGGTGTACCTGTGGATGTATTTTAAGGCCTACCTTCAAACTCAGTGCCTCTTTGCTTGACATGGGAAAATCAAAAGAAATCAGCCAAGACCTCAGAAAGAAAATTGTGGACCTCCACACGTCTAGTTCATCCTTGGGAGCAATTTCCAAATGCCTGAAGGTACCTCGTTCATCTGTACAAACAATAGTACACAAGTATAAACACCATGGGACCACGCAGCCGTCATACCGTTCAGGAAGGAGACGCGTTCTGTCTCCTAGAGATGAACGTGCTATGGTGCGAAAAGTGCAAATCAATCCCAGAACAACAGCAAAGGACCTTGTGAAGATGCTGGAAGGAACAGGTACAAAATAATCTATATCCACAGTAAAACAAGTCCTATATCGCCATAACCTGAAATGCTGCTCAGCAAGGAAGAAGCCACTACTCTAAAACCGCCATAAAAAAGCCAGACTACAGTTTGCAACTGCACATGGGGACAAAGATCTTACTTTTTGAAGAAATGTCCTCTGGACTGATGAAACAAAAAATTGAACTGTTTGGCCATAATGACCATCGTTATGTTTGAGGCTTGCAAGCCGGAAAAAGGGTGAGGCTTGCAAGCCGAAGAACACCATCCCAACCGTGAAGCATGGGGGTGGCAGCATCATGTTATGGGGGGTGCTTTGCTGCAGGAGGGACTGGTGCACTTCATAAAATAGATGGCATCATGAGGAAGGAAAATTATGTGGATATATTGAAGCAACATCTCAGCACATCAGCCAGGAAGTTAAAGCTTGGTCACAAATGGCTCTTCCAAATGGACAAATACCCAAAGCATACTTCCAAAGTTGTGGCAAAATGGCTTAAGGACAACAAAGTCAAGGTATTGGAGTGGCCATCACAAAGTCCTTGCCTCAATCTAATCGAAAATTTGTGGACAGAACTGAAAAAGTGTGTGCGAGCAAGGAGGCCTACAAACCTGACTCAGTTACACCAGTTCTGACCCAAGTTACACATTTGACCCAAGTTAAACAATTTAAAGGCAATGCTACCAAATACTAAAAGAGTGTATGTAAACTTCTGACCCACTGGGAATGTGATGAAAGCAATAAAAGCTGAAATAAATAATTCTCTCTACTATTATTGTGAAAAACTGAGTTTAAATGGATTTGGCTAAGGTGTATGTAAACTTTCGACTTCAACTGTACGTATATTTGCAGTGCCCTCCGTAATGTTTGGGACAAAGGCATTTTTTTCTTGATTTGGTTCTGTACTCCACAGTTTTAGATTTGTAATCGAACAATTCACGTTTAGTTAAAGTGCAGATTCTCAGCTTTTATTAAAGGGAATTTTTGTACATTTTGTTTTCACCATGTAGAAATTGCAGCATTTTTTATGCATACCCCCCCCCCCCCCCATTTCAGGACACCATAATGGTTGGGACAAATGGTTTCACAGGTGTTTCTGATTAGTCAGGTCTGTTCAATTGCTTCCTCAGTGCAGATATAAGACAGCTTTCAGTATCTAGCCTTGATTCTAGGCTTTTGAGGACCAGAGGAAGCCATTATGAGACTAAAGAAATAAGAAAAAAACAGAGATAGGCCAAACCTTAGGATACCAAAATCAACTGTTTGGAAAATAACTGAGAAGAAAGAGAGAACTGGTGATCTCAGTAATCATACAAAGGGCCTTGTAGGCCAAGGAAGACCTCTACAGTTGATGACCGAAGAATTCTCACAATATTGAAGAAAAACCCCCAAACACCTGTCCGACAGATCAGAAACGCTCTTCAGGAGACAGGCGTGGGTAGATGAGACCAAGATTCAGAGTGATGGCAAGATCAAAGCTTGGAGATCATAAGGAACTGCCCGAGATCCAAAACATACCACCTCATCTATGGTGGGGGTGCTATGGTTTGGGCACGTACGACTGCCACAGGTACTGGCTCTCTTGTTTGCATTGATGATGTAACTGCTGATAGCCGCAGCAGAATGAATTCTGAAGTGTACAGAAACATCTTATCTGCTCAAGTTTAAGCAAATCCCTCCAAATTCATTGGACGGCGTTTCGTCCTACAGCAAGAAAATGAGCCCAAACATACTAAAGTGACAAAGCAATTTTTCAAAGCCAAAAACTGGAAAATTCTTGACTGACCAAGTCAGTCGCCTGATTTGAATCCAATTGAACATCCGTTTGAGGCAGCTAGTCTCCTAAACCAGCAGGAGCTGAAGATGGCTGCAGTACAGGCCTGGCAGAGCATAACCAGAGAAGATACTCAGCACCTGGTGATGTCTATGGGTCACAGACTTCAAGCAGTCATATTGCATACGAAGGATATGTGACAAAGTACTAAACATGACTACTTTCATTTACATAACATTAATATATCACAAACATTATGTTGCCCTGAAATGGGGGGGGGGGGCAGCTATGTATAAAAAGTGCTGTAATTTCTACATGGTGTAACAAAACTATATAAAACTACACTTTATGAAATGCTGAGAATCTGCACTTTAACTACATATGAATTGTTTGATTACAAATCTAAAACTGCAGAGTACAGAGCCAAATCAAGAAAGAAAAAAATTATTTGTCGCAAACATTCTGGAGGGCACTGTATATACAGTATATCTTCAGTAAGACCTGTTGGCATAAGATGGATGTATTTTTGTATGTTTATTAAATTGTGTTTTTCCAATCCCACATTCCACAGACAGGCTCTTTTACATCTACACGTCGGGGACCACAGGCATGCCCAAAGCTGCGATCGTTGTACACAGCAGGTGAGGAAGCGGGACATTTCCATGTAACAAGGTGGTGTTTGTGTGAAATTATGGAAGTCTGTCTCTACTCTTGCTCATCGGCTGTTTTAAAAAATAAAAATAAATAAATAAATAAAACTGCCTTCCTTTCCACACATTAATTTTTGTGACAAAGGATTACCTATCACAGGAGTGTAATAGCCCGTCTCATTACTTGCTACTTGGAATGTTGATGATTTACGAATTCAGGGTTTTTTTCTTTGTGCACTAATTGTAAATTCGCTCTGGATAAGAGCGTCAGCTGAATGCGTAAAATATAAATGTAAGAAGTATCTTGCTGTTTTAGGTACTATCGCATGGCTGCCTTGGTGTACTATGGCTTCAGGATGACGCCTGAGGATGTGCTGTACGACTGCCTGCCACTCTACCACTCGGCAGGTAACTTAGGCTGTGTTGAGCAGGGTGTGAAATTAACACCCACCACCAGCCAAATGCTGGTAAAATTCTGACTGTGGCTGGTAAGATTTTTACTCTAGCAGCCACTTTGGCCGGTAACCAACCAGGTTGTGTTATATTCTATAGGGAAATGTGGCTGGTAAAATGTTGAAAATGGCTGGTGATTTTTAGAGTCCACAAGCCACTCTGGCCAGTGGGTGAAAAAGTTAATTTCATGGCCTGGTTGAGTACTCCCAGTGGAAGGATTTTGGTGTCACTGCGGCTACATTCACACTACATCTTTGGGCCTGACAACCCTAATAACAAACCGTACTCACTGCTAATTGTGTGCCTGTCCCCATGCGCATTTGAGAGGAGTGAAGATGCTATCTTTATGAAAGAGCAACCGTTATCAGGGATCTGTATTGGGCCCTCTGTTATTCAGTTTATATATAAATGACCTTCCTTCAGTGTGTCAGGGAGTTGAGATCCAAATGTATGCAGATGACATGGTATTGTACAAATATGGCAAAACAGCAGAAGAAGTTTAAAAAAAACTTACAACTGTTATGGGGAGAGTAGTAGAGTGGCTAAATGACTCCTGTCTTAGTTTAAATGTAGAAAAAACAGTTACTATGTACTTCTGTAAAAGACACACACGTTGTAAGTACCCTAACATCATTGTAAGAGGACAGCCAATTAGAATTGTAAATTAAGTTAAGTATCTTGGCATTTATTTATATTCCAATCTGACTTTCAAAAAACATATTAAAAAAATATGAAAACTGTCAAATTTAATTTGTTCAATTTTTGACACATACGCAACTACCTAAACATTGATGCAGCCAAAATATACATGCATGCTATGATATTTTCACACCTGACATTGTATAACAAGCTGGCAGCAAGTTGGAGTGAGTTTAATTAATAAATTAAAATAAAGCAATTCAAATCCTGGACCAAAAATCTATTCAATATCATCACTGTAAAATACTGTCCAAATTTAATCTTCTTAGTTTAGAAAATTTTACTTTTTATTCAAATGTGTGTTTGATTTTTAAAATAATCTACAATCTTGGCCCCCCAACCACTCAAAATGTTCATCAAACTTTGTTCTGAAACAAATACTAGATCAACTAGAACCTCAGTCAGAGGAGACTGCAGAATTCCTCATCGGCATTCTAACTTTGGGCACTCAGCTTTCTCCTACAAAGCTATTGCACAATGGAACTTTCTCCCCACTAGTATAAAAAACATATAACAATCTAAAAGAAATTATCTGAAGTGAAAACCTGAATAAAGACACATCAGATATGTCATAACCTAACATAATACTTCTGTTTCTGATTTCAATTTTGATTCTTAATGCTAGTTTTGTTGTATCTTCTTTTCTTTTTTTGATTTCCTTTGTCTTGTTTCAATCTGCTGTGTTGATGATGTGCATACAGTGTATATACACTGCCTGGCCAAAAAAAAAGTCGCACACTGATATTTCGTTGGACCGCCTTTAGCTTTGATTACGGCGCACATTCGTCGTGGCATTGTTTCGACAACCTTATGCAATGTTACAACATTTATTTCTGTCCAGAGTTGCATTAATTTTTGGCCGAGATCTTGTATTTACGACGAGAGAGTCGAACCACTCTGTAAAGTCTTCTCCAGCACATCCCAAAGGCTTTAAGTGGGGTTAAGGTCAGGACTCTGGTGGCCAAGTCATGTGTGAAAATGATTCCTCATGCTCCCTGAACCACTCTTTCACAATTTGAGCCCAATGAATCTTGGCATTGTCGTCCTGGAATATGTCCATTGATGGGATAACCTGGTCATTCAGTACATTCAGGTACTCAGCTGACTTCATTGTATTGCTGCATAACGTTGCTGAGCCTAGACCTGACCAATTGAAGCAACCCCAGATCATAACACTGCCTCCAGAGGCTTGTACAGTGGGCACTATGCATGACGGGTGCAACGGTGACTTTTCTTTTGGCCAGGCAGTGTATTATATAGCCATGTTATGTATTTAGTTATGTTTATTCAGGGACTGCAGATGTAAATTAGCTAAGCCCAGCTAACTCTGGTGCAAGCATCATTTTTCATTGACTGAAATTTATGTTATCAATTGCACACGGTCCCTTTAAATAAACTATCTATCTATCTATTTGCAGTATTTCTTGAGGTTGTCGCATAGCAGCGCAGCCTGAAAGGAGAGGTCTAATAACATTACGCTCTAAACAGTCATGGAGGCTGCGGCGGTTCCAGAACAATGTGTGTCTTTCCTGCTTCATTTGCGATTAGTAAATTCTCAGTTGATCACACCATCTGGATGGCGCACAGACCACACAGCCAGTGTGAAGGGGATGATAAGTAGCCTTATCAAACGGTCCACTGCTGGCTGTGCTCTTCACTCTTCAGTTTCTACCCAGTAGCCAACTGCTGTTCATACACTCGCAACCGCATATTAACTTGAGTAAACAAGTGGTTTGGCTCCCTGATTCTAGTGGGATTAACTCGTGTGGTTGTTGCTTCCTTCCGCAGTCATACTTTGTGGGTCATTTACTGTATTGAAATTGGTCTCACAAGTTGAAACCATATTTAGTGTACCTGTGAACAGGGCTTTATTTCCGCCAAAGGTTGCTAGCTTAGCTGCTATTTATTTGGTTTTCCTTTGACCTTTGGCTGAGGTATATCTGTGTGTGTGTCTGTTTGTGTGTGTGTGTATCTGTTTGTGTTTGTGTGTATGTGTGTGTGCGCGTGTGTATCTGTTTGTGTATGTGTGTGTGTACGTGTGTATCTGTTTGTGTATGTGTGTGTGTACGTGTGTATCTGCTTGTGTATGTGTATGTGTGTACGTGTGTATCTGCTTGTGTATGTGTGTACGTGTGTATCTGCTTGTGTATGTGTGTACGTGTGTATCTGCTTGTGTATGTGTGTACGTGTATATCTGTTTGTGTATGTGTGTATGTGTATATCTGTTTGTGTATGTATATGTGTGTACGTGTGTATCTGCTTGTGTATGTGTGTACGTGTATATCTGCTTGTGTATGTGTGTACGTGTGTATCTGCTTGTGTGTGTGTATGTGTATATCTGTTTGTGTATGTATGTATATGTGTGTGCACCCCTGAGCCCTCATAGTGTCTGTGTTCTTCTCTCAGGTAACATTGTGGGGGTGGGACAGTGTCTGATCCACGGCATGACCGTCGTCATCAAGAGGAAGTTCTCAGCCTCCCGTTTCTGGGACGACTGCGCTAAGTACAACTGCACGGTGAGTAGTGCGTTCAGTGTCCCCCGCAGCGGGGGGGGGGGGGGGGGGGGGGGGTGTAGGTCTGTGGACGAAGCGAAGAGCGGGTTACTCGGGGTGCGGCTGACTGGCCCGGTCGTCTTTGCGCTCCAGATTGTCCAGTACATCGGGGAGATCTGCCGGTACCTGTTAAACCAGCCGGTTCGGGAGACGGAGAGCCGGCACCGGGTGCGGATGGCGCTGGGGAACGGGCTGCGGCAGTCCATCTGGGAGGAGTTCACCTCGCGCTTCCACGTGCCGCAGATCGCCGAGTTCTACGGAGCCACCGAGTGCAACTGCAGCTTGGGCAACTTCGACAACAAGGTGAGCACTGAGCTTCCCGCCCCAGTCAGGCACTGAGCTTCCCGCCCCAGTCAGGCACTGAGCTTCCCGCCCCAGTCAGGCACTGAGCTTCCCGCCCCAGTCAGGCACTGAGCTTCCCGCCCCAGTCAGGCACTGAGCTTCCCGCCCCAGTCAGGCACTGAGCTTCCCGCCCCAGTCAGGCACTGAGCTTCCCGCCCCAGTCAGGCACTGAGCTTCCCGCCCCAGTCAGGCACTGAGCTTCCCGCCCCAGTCAGGCACTGAGCTTCCCGCCCCAGTCAGCATGGTGATGGTAGTGAAGCCAATGGCAGAATAAGTTTACTTCTCCTGCAAAGCACATACAATATGTTATGAAAAAGTGTATAATAAAGGACATTTTACTACCATTGGACAATAATGGCTTTTGTTGGGTATAGACAGCGGGGTTGTATTGCATGCGCCGTGTAAGGAATGTCGAGCTCTTTCCTAAATTATGTAAAAATCAAATGCTGACTCTGTATTTTCTTGACCACTTTCATTATGTTTTCTCTCTCTGTATGGACAGTGGCCTAAAATACAAATCCGCATTCAAAATGTCTTTGTGTGATACTCAAGGGTTCACCCTTAATGGATGTATCAATATTCTAAATAATGATTCGGGTGAAGTTTCAGGTGATTTTAATGTGGCTGTTTAATGTTGGCTAAGAGGTGCCTTCGATTTAATCTGCAGTCCAAGTGAGCTGATCACGTAATAACGTGCCTCACAAACCCATTTTTTACATTACATTACAGGCATTTAGCAGACGCTCTTATCCAGAGCGACTTACACAACTTTTTTTTAATCATTGTTTACATATTATCCATTAATACAGCTGGATATATACTGAAGCGATTCAGGTTAAGTACCTTGCTCAAGGGTACAACGGCAGTGTCCTACCTGGGAATCGAACCTGCAACCTTTCGGTTACAAGGCCAGTTCCTTAACCATTATACTACACTGCCGCCCCGTTTTAACACATAGAGGAAAATGTAGTTGCCGTTTTATGACTGTGGCATGTGCTGACCGGTACGGCAGGTGGGCGCTTGTGGCTTCAACAGCCAGATCCTCCCCTTCATTTACCCCATCCGGCTAGTGAGGGTGGACGAGGAGACCATGGAGCTCGTACGGGATCCTGACGGAGTCTGCATCCCCTGCAAGCCAGGTCAGCCTCCTCTCCACTGCCCTCAGTCCACACCCCACCCTGCTCTTACCCACAACCCCCCCTCTCCCCCCAATGACCCCCACTTCCCAAAAGTCTGACCCCGTGCGTTGTCTCCAGGTGAGCCGGGACAGTTGGTGGGCCGAATCATCCAGAACGACCCTCTGCGCAGGTTCGATGGCTACGTCAACCAGTCAGCCACCAACAAGAAGATCGCCTCCAGCGTCTTCAAGAAGGGCGACAGCGCCTACCTGTCAGGTGAGAGGAGAGTCTGGCCTCTGAGCGCCGTCCCCGGCACGTCCCCTCCCTGGTAGGTCATAGTGCGTGAAGTGAAAGGAAATTTGAGCGAAGCCCAGATTAAACGGTCCCGTCTCCGCCAGGCGACGTGCTGATCATGGATCAGTACGGATACATGTACTTCAAGGACCGGACCGGTGACACATTCCGCTGGAAAGGAGAAAACGTGTCGACCACAGAGGTGGAGGGGACCCTCAGCCGCTTCCTGGACATGAAGGACGTAGTGGTGTACGGCGTGGAGGTGCCAGGTAGGCGCTAACGCTCCCCCCGTTGTCTTTTTGCTGTTAATAAAGTGGTTGAGATGAGTCAGTATTTGATAGGTGATGCCGGGTCCAACATTAAGATGTCATTGTTCCATGAGGCCGTCAACATCAGAGAAAGTGTTTGGCTGGATGCATAAATCTTAGGAATTTTGCTTACTAATGGCCGTCTGTAGGATACATTCAACAAATCATTTTCCACAGGCTTCAGTTTCAAGTGCTGACCAAATTTGTCTAGGGTTAGCAAACTTAGCATTCAAAGGGTTAGTCTTTTTCATGTTGGGTGATCCAAATCTTTTCACTAATGAGATGTAACACTACGGCCTTCTATATTTCAAATTTGTTCGGTAAAATACGTTTTCAAAAAAGTTCTTTGTATTTCTCATGTTGAATTGGTATTTCAGTTGTTTTTCCATCAAGTTTAGTTGAAAAATCTGATATTTCAGGTGAGTCCTCTCACTAGAATTAGGTTTTTGTGTTCAAATTAGGGTTAGGTTAGGGTAAGGTAAACGGTAAGTGTTAGAGTTACGGCAAGATTAGAGTTATGTGTAGGCGCTTGGGAAAGAGTTAGGACAAGGGTTAGTCTTTTATTTTAGATGAGCCAAATTTTTCACTAGTCGGATGTAACACTATGGCCATTCAGTTAAATACATTTTTCAAAATAAAACTTTTTTTTAATGGAATTGATATTTCAGTTGTTTTTCAACAATTTTAATAGAAAAATCTGATGTTTAAGATGACTCCTTAGATTTTAAAATTCTAATTTGGGCTAGGTTAGGAAAATGTGAAATATTTATTTGGATTTCCATAAGGTGTAGCCTACATGTTATCATTTTACAGAGAGAGTCCTGTGCTCAATGCTAGTTTGGCCTGTGTGAGCTGGAATGGACAGGCTGTGGGGCAGTGTTGAGGTTCGGTGTTCAGTGTTCAGGTTTCCCTATGGGGGTAGCTGATGTTATTGGGTCGCCCAGGAGCTGAGGGGAAGGCTGGCATGGCCGCCATAGCTGACCCCACGCATGGAACGGACCTGGAGAAGTTCGGGAGGGACTTGGAGAAGGCGCTACCCCCCTATGCCCGGCCGGTCTTCCTGCGCTTCCTACCGGAGGTCAACAAGACTGGTGAGCCAAAGCACAAGACCACTGAGCAAGAGGTCCTCCTGAGGCATTAATCACAGGACGGGCCTGTATTTCCATCTGGTCACTACTACTCAGACACTGTTCGACACTGTGATTCTAAATCTCTCTCTCTCCCCACTTGCCTTGCTCTCTCTCACTCTCTCTCTCTCTCTCTCAGGGACCTACAAGTTCCAGAAGACAGACATGCGGCGGGAGGGCTTTGACCCTCTCCTGGTATCCGACAGACTTTACTTCTTGGACCCAAGCAGGGGGCAGTACGTGAAGCTGGACGAGGATCTCCACTCTAACATCCTCTTGGGGAAGCAGAAACTGTGACCCCGCCCACCCCGCCCCACAACCCCTCCCCCCACCCCAACCAACCAACCAACCAACCAACCCCACCCCACCCCTCCCAGGCCCCGCCCTTCGTTACCTCAGCGCCCACAGCGAGGAGCAGCAGGGTCACCCGGGTAACTGTCAGAACTGAAACTCATCCCATTCTACACCCGGAAGGGGTCCCGTGACTGCAGGACGTAGAGGGATGGGCGCGGGGGGGGGGAAACCCAATAGCACACATCGAGACCCGTTCCGCCCCAACCTGCAAAACGTGTCGCCAAGGGCAGCTTATGTCACATGAGCGGCGATCAGCGCCCAGATGCCCCACGGGGCAGAGACTGCCTCTGCCAGCCCAGCGGGGGGGGGGGGGGGATGTTGAGGGGAGCCCCAACCTGCGGAGGGCCTCAGTGCTCTCAGTGCAATAATCTCGACCCGCTGAATCAATGCCGAATGTCTGGGCGCGTTACTTTTAGACAATGAGAAACATTTCAGTTTTACCATATTTTAGCATGTATCTTGAGCGTATAACGTGCATCAAATACTGAGCACAATTGCGTAGTATCGGCAAAACAATATATCCTCGAAATAACGGCTGCTTACTCTGGCACTTGAGTGGCCGCCTCCACATCGGCGAGGAGGGAGGCGCGCTCCTCGCGGCTCGACTATAGCCCGGGGAGGCGCGCGGATCCTCAGAGCGGCGAGAGCAGGACGGGGACTGGAGGAGGCAGCCCGGGCGCCGGACAGGGCGGGGCGTATCGCACGTTCTGCAGGTTTGACCGGAAGGGCCGGCTTCGTCTGAGCAGACTGACCGCGGTTATGTGGGGAGAGGGACCCGGAGGAAAGCGGTCGGTTCAGCGGGGGCTCTGGTTGTGCTCGGCGGTCGGACCTTGTGGCGCGATATTCGGCGCTATTCGAGCGCTCCCTCCCCTCCGAGCCACAAGCAGCCGAACGATCCAAAGACTGTCCAGGAAGAGCTCATAGCGAGAAGACAACAGGAAAAGGGAAGATACTCTCTTTTTTTAAATGTTATTATTTTTTTAAATCGTTTAATTTTTTTATTTTATTTTTTTTGGCGCCATGAATGATCAAAACAAGCAGAGCACCATGCCTTACTGTGAGTTTACTGCCCCCACATGGAGGACTGGTGCAATGTCCCGTGTCCCCTGCTGTCTCTCATCATCCTGCCCCCCCCCCCCGTTTTACCCCATGTCCTCCTGTGCCCTGGTCTCACCCAGCTTGGCATCCTCACACGCACCCCCGCCTCTGTTTCCCTGCACCCCACAGCTTGGCCCCCTCGTGTAAACCCCGCTTCTGGTCTCTAGATGCTCCATCGCGCCAGTATTCTCACAGTGCACCTGCTCTCGCAGGGATCCTCTGCAAATTCCGTGAGAGACGGTGGCACCGCCCCCCTTGCCTTTCCGGTAACGACATCCGTTTCATCAGCCAAATATCCCTGGTTTTATTCCTAACCGTGTGAAGTGGAGAGTTCAGTGTGCCTCTTCACTCTTACCCTCAGACTCCTGCTCAGGTTAGTACGCACAAGCGGATCGCGTCATGTAAAAGCTTTCACTCCCGTCTCCCTACTTTCAGATCCTCATTCTCGAGACGTTCTGAACCCGAGGGAGAGTTATAACCATAGATATAGAAGCATAGATTTGACATATCATGTGGTGTAATAGTAATTTTGTATTCTCAAATGGAACAATTTGGCAGCCATCTTACCTGGGTAAAGTTCCTAGCCAGCGATAATAGGAACCTATGGCAAAAGTGGCATGTACTGTCTTTCTTTCTAACCCACTGTGCTGTCATAATCGGGTCTCAGGAGCCAGATGTCAGAACCATGGTTACTGGCCACCATCTTACATGGGTACGGTCTCAAAAATTGTGCTTCTAAACTATGATGTACGACTAATCTATGGTTCTATATCTATGGTTATAACAACGAGGGAGGCCAAGACAGTAATCCTGATAGCAGTAGTCTGTAACCTAACAGGAGTCTGAGGGTGAGGCTTTCAGTTCTTAGCAGATCTTATCAGATCTTACTGAGGTAAGGGACCCAAGACCTCCAGGGCAAGGCAATGGGGGAAAGGAAAGGTTTCGGTTGAACGGTCCAATCTGTCTGTACGTCTCTGTATATGTTGTGGTGATTTTGGGGGGGTGTCCTGCAGCTGTCTCCTGTCCTCCACACCCACCCCCCCCCCCCCCCCCCCCCCACCCCACACTCCATGCTTGGACACCGTCAACTGAGCTCACTTTTGTTTTTTATATTTTAAATTATTGTTGATTTTTTAAATTATTACTCTGTTTAATTGTGCTTTACTTGTTCTATAGTATGCTGTTGGATTTATTTCTGTATTTAAGTGAAGAATATGAAGGGAAAAAGGAGGCCCTCAGCAAGTCACCCAGTGTAAGGGGCCAATGAAGGGGCCACATGTTCATTCTCACTGAGGAAATGCAAGCCAAATTTCTCTGCAGTGTCTGTGACGGTCATAGAGGACTTTATATCACTCCCCGAGCTTCACCCAACGCGTCTGGAACAATTCTTAAGGAGGCCTAATGCCTGTAACAGTCATGCAGTGAAGCGGTTCCTGCATGAACATTTTGAGCAACTAGAGATGTTCTTATGGAGCTGAACTTGATAGAGACCAGGGGCCACATGTACAAACAGCGCTGAGCAGAAAAATGCCCTCCGAAAGCCGCGTAAGGGAGTTTCCATGCAGAAATTCAGATGTATAAAATAACGTGTGCTGTGAGAACCTGCGTACCTCTGCACACGCTGGACACCATATGTACGCAGTGTTTGGCGTCCGTGCGATACGGCGACATAGTGACCGAAAGACAAGAGGTAGAAAAAGCAAAACTTTTTTTTAAGCAGATTTAGGACTTTCACCCTGAGCGTTCTTTTACGCATTATTTTACGCATTCTTTTACTCAGAGTTTTATACATGTGACCCCAGGTCACCGTTTCCCTGAATCCCAGGTTCTGTTCCAGCTGAGTTCATGTGTGAATGCAAGTTCAACAACTTCTCCAGATTAGCCATGAATAACTTTAAAATCAATCATAATAGTTGCAGGCCTCATATGGTGGACCCCCAAAGGAATCGGCCCCCACCAGGACTGTGGAGAAGCTTGCGAGAGGCTGGAAATGGATTTTCTCTCGGCTTTAGGAAACCAAAAAACATAAAATATTTGCTGAAATGGTAACGTGCATCAGCAGTAGCTTGGCCTGAAACCGCCTTTGGGAACTGCACTGTTGTTAGCTGCCTATTGTAATGCTGACACAACGTAAAAGTGCGTGTTTGTGATGAGGACTGCATTAAGAGGCAAGAGCGCCAGAGCTCGTTTCACACAGAGATTCATGGGAGATGAAGTCCGGCGTTTTCCAATTTTAGGGGTACATTTGACCTGCTCTGGATTCAACATCCCATAATGCCTTTGGAGAAATGTTTGGTGGCGCTTTGCCATTTGAATGCAGCCCAGATTTGATTTACGATGTTTGTGAGGCACTCACCACTCGACTGTGGAGCAGTGGGCACAGGGTGTAGTTTAACAGTCTAGCCTGAGGGTGGTGCTGTTTGTTTCACTTGACCAGCGGTCTCAGGGTTGTTTGGCAGCTGGTGAAGCCTCAGTCTCCTTGATTGCATTTTTTTTAAGTCCTAGATATATCATTGAATGTTAATATTTATACAGAAATAAAATGTGTTGAGATGCCAACACAATGCATCACAGTATCACAAAATATGAATAAAACACTGCATAATAACATCAAATGAGGCAACCACTGATTTTTACCCTGACAACAACACTGTTTTTGGTATCAGATTAGAAGATCCACAAGTAATTAGCGCAGAACCACGGTCCAAGTTTGTGTGAAATGGGCCAAGTTTGCTTTCTTACAAAACACTCACCCCATCCAGCCAATCAGTATTGTGTGGCGCGAAACCACACCCACCAATGCTGGAAGTTGATGAGATGCAGCTGATGAAGGCGAGTGGTTAAAATGGCGACGCACCATTGGGTTACCTCCGGAACTCCCCGTCTCTCCTCCAATCGCAAAGCCCTTCTCCACGATGCTATTCACAAAAATGCGCATTTTGTTTTTTTGTCTTTTCTGTTATTGGTACTCAGGAAAATCATATGCAGTGAAAGAAGGATAGCCTGTGTGTGAGTAGGCCTATACAGTAGAGGCTGTGGCCTGCGCAGACTGGGCCTATGGGAGATGTGTGAGGTGTGTTGAGCCACACTGACATGCTCTTGTCACAAGCTGTAAATCCTGCTCTATAAAAACATGGCATCTGAAAATCAGCATTAATAAAAAGGAAACGTGCATCGTTTGTGTTGATGATGTCCTGAAATGAGGTGAGCGGAAAATGTTTTTCTGTGAAGCGAGACTTTTCACTTAACCGTGTGTGATTTTGCGATATGACATCACTATGATGTCACTGGAAGCATGGCAAGATTTGATGAAAAGGAGGCGTGTCTGCAAGATACTCGTATTCAGAGTTTAAACGTAATAATTTTCTTCCGCACAACTTAGTTCGTAAAAAAAGGTAGCTTATGTGTAACGCCGCCAATAGATGATTATGAAAAATACAGCGTCTTTCACAAAAATGGACATTAGAATGTGTGCATGTTATTTGGAAATAATATTGGTCTTATTTTCCTTTGCCTAGCCTACTTACAATTATCAAAAATCAAGAAACAGGTCATTAGAATATCATGCCCTGTCTGTGCCATCCACATTTTGAGAAACGCACTCGCGTAGCGCAGGTTAGAATATGGCGTATCTCATCCCGCGTTAAATCCTCGAAGGACAGACACTTAAGCGCATGACTTAAGTTGGCCATCTCTGAATCCGGCCCATGGTTCCTTGGTAATGTCCAATTAGCTTTCACATGGAATACACATTTGTACATCCCGACACTTTAGTGTTCTTTAACACTTTTTGTCAATCTGTGTTCTTATAAAACAGACTACATTTTTAATCAAATTACATCTTTGCATGTGCTTTGTCGAGATTTTCATTTTGGGGTGTGTGTGGAAAATATGTACGACCAATAACACAACCTCTGAACATTTTTACATTACTATAATTCTTACTGGCATCTTACCTTTAAAAAGCCATTTATGGTATGGCAAGTACAATGATCCAGCAGTTTGTATCAATGATTTAAATTGAGATGACAGGCACAATCACTTTGTATACGATACACCTCTGCACACCGCTTCATGTTGAGTGCAGGTATTTGAAGAAATATATTCCAATTTGTATGATTTTACTTACAGAATTTGATGAAGTCCAGTGACTGTATTAATTGGTCAGACTATTTCTCTACCAATGTCTCCTGTGTGAGTGTACAGTTAGGTCCATAAGTATTTGGACAGTGACACAATTTTTGTTGTTTTGGCTCTGTACTCCAGCACATTGGATTTGAAATAGAACAGTGATGATGAGGTTAAAGTGCAGACTTTCAGCTTTAATTTCAGGCTTTTTACGTCCATATCGGGTGAACAGTGTAGCAATTGTAGCCATTTTTATACATAGCCCCCCCCCCCCCCCCCCCCATTTTAGGGGACCAAAAGTAATTGGATAAATTAACATAAAGTTTAATAAAGTTATCATATTTGGTTGCATATCCTTTGCATGTCATGACTTCCTGATGTCTGACCCAACAACATCAAAAGATTCTTGATATCTTATTTTTAAGTACTCTTACACGCAATTCTATAATATCTCTGCATTTAAATGGATCTCTATGGGAATTTGGGGGTGGGACTAGATTAAGCTTTAAATTACATGGGAATAGTATGGAACACATGGTTGTCTAAATGGCTGTGAGTATCAAACGAGCCTCAAACCATCACTCTGCTGCCAGATATGCAGTAGATATGGATGGATCACTTTAAGGGTTGTTTCTCCTGACTCATTGTTTCATAGAGTTCAATAGGAAAATAGGTACACCATTCACCCGATATGGATGTAAAAACCCTCAAATTAAAGCTGAAAGTCTGCACTTTAACCTCATAGTCACCGTTCCATTTCAAATCCAATGTGCTGGAGTACAGAGCCAAAACAACAAAAACTGTGTCACTGTCCAAATACTTATGGACCTAACTGTATATGCTGGTATCCAGCTAGACATCCTACACAAAGTGCTGTGCTTGGCTGCAGTGCTTCCTACTGATTGACAGCCCTTTTAGAGCCACCTTGGAAAGAACCCAAACTCTCCAGTATGAAATACAGCAGACTACTCTAATGCAGCAACTCTAATGTTCTCATAAGCAAATGCACCAAAGATCACAGCACAAAGGCCGAGATTGTGGGTTTGATGTCAGTCGTCAGTGTTATCTTTGTCCTGTTAAAATTCTAAGGCAAGTACACATTTGAAAAAGTTGAGTTTATACTATATATAAGTTGTACATATACTATATATAACATTTCCTGCAACCCCTGTGATTGTGTGGAATTCATGGCCCAGTTATGCAGTTTTAACTAAACGGCACAAATGTCATTGTCACTGTTCCTCAAAATCCCACCATTCATCAGGGCCCTCATTTATAAAAAAGTACTTTTCAAATTTGATGTTACGTGTGGCCTACGTAGAAAATCACGACAAAGTAGTGTTTTATAAAATTTCAACGTGACTCCATTTGACCGTGGAAACGGTCGTAACTGCACGTGAGGTCTTTGACGCACGCAGATTACCTGCTGGTTATGCAGAAGTATTGCAGGCTTGAGAGCCGCACGTGAACGCTTATTGGTGTTGAAAATTGTCGGTGTTATCATCAGCCTACAAAATGAGTTTAATTCAAAATTTTAAACGAAACTGATAGGCTTATTATTGAATTTTAAATCTTCCTTACATTATAGCTATACCATTATTGTATGGCATGTAGAAATGTAAATTGGGACATGGTGAATGCAAGATTCATAAAGTGTTGCTCATTAAGGATAGGCTAATGTATCCTATAAATAGTCTACTGTAAGCAAACAATTAACACTCATACATGGCTTCGCTAGCTTTATTGGAGGACGTGGCAAAGCATGCGTTTCGTAGGGAGAGAGTGTCCAGGGAACTGACTTTTTTGCCCAAGATGATGAGCCGCTATCGGTTCCACAGAGTCATTCTATTAAATGTATGTGAACACCCTTATGGGAAAAGAATATGCTGCAGTATATTGTAAATATATCAAAATTATCTTCACAATATATTTAAAATATACTGTAGTATATTACATTTCCATAAGAGCAGTGAGCCCCAGGCTGCAATACAGAGCTAATTCACGACAGTGGGACACGTGTGTTGAAATTCAGTTGAGATTTATATTTATAACTATTTTAAACAAGCGCAGCCAATTTAACAAATAATGCTTACGTCCATTTGAATAAATTGCTTACGTGAAAGTTAAAGATGACGTCTAAGTACTTTTTTTTTTATATAAACGAGGCCAATGGTCTCAAGGTCAAAGGTCACAAAGCCCCAGAGGAGCGTTTTCTAGTTCCTGTTTCTAACACTTGATTTTGTACATGAATGCTAATGTTACTTCATTCAAATGGTCAACTGACAGAAACCTCTATTCCTGTGGGTAAAAGGTCATGCTGAGGTCACTGAAACTCACGCAAAAAATCATGTTCAGTTCCCTATTTACTAACGTCCCTATTTACTAATGTCCATGTATATCCATCATTCATTATTGCATATTCTTTTCCTGATTGACCACAGTTGTCCATCATTTCAATACTTGTACTTTATGTACTAATATATTGTGTATTTTGTATACTATCAAAGTTATTTACCCCTTTCTCTACATTTCACAATCCTATTTCTTTTTACTTCCTATTTTTTACTTTTATTTTTGTACAATTTTCCATCCACCCACCAGCCAAGGGCTTCCTCTATTTCAATATTCACAGTTTCGCAAATCATCAGGGTTATGAGTTTTGCTGTGTGTGATTGCCTTGGCTACCGCCCGGCCAGAACATTATTCTCAATCCTGATAGATCCAATTTAATAAGCCTTTACTGCTATTTGAATGGCCAAAATCCTGACAATGCACTGTGGTGGCTCCTGTATAATCTTGGACTGATGTTGATAATTTACAGGAATAGTAATAGATCCAGTGCAGTTATGCAGGGGTAGTAAAATTATGAGCAACACAAAGGAAATCAGTCCTTGCTTCTTAAGTGGATTTAATCTTCCCTAGCCCTTATGTACTGTATATTTCCCTCTACTGTTGCCAAAATGTTGAACTGTAATTCCATCATTTGCCACCTGAGGGCACTTTACCACAATCACACGACGACTCTCAGGAGAGTACTACATTAACAATAGTATTGGGCCACATGAAATATCTGTAGGAACTAGACAGAAGTAAGAAACTTTTGACCTGAATATATAAGCACCGGCTGTGATATATCAACATCACTTATGAATTAATTTTCAACTGAATCTATAGCAGTTTAGCTTAGAGGAGAACAATGTTTCCCGTAGTTTTTCAGTTGCCGTGCAGTCTTTTGAAATATGAACTGGAGGACACCCTCCCTTCAGACTAAATGTGCATGTTCCAACTTTTTCACTGGGGAAAAAACATGGGGTGTTGCCCTTTATGTAACTTGACTCAAAAGATATTGCAGCCTTTGTTGAGCAACAAGTTCTGATCGTTGCCAGCACCTGAGAACTTCCCTTTGAATATAAGACTTGCATACTCAATTTGAGACAGTCCCCTGAACAGCTTCAAAGTGCTTGAGTGTAATCGCCCATGTTTGCATGTTTGAATGTCCATGCTTCTCATCTTTCTACTTGAACTGTTTGTTTCCGGCTGAAGTGAACAGCCAGATCTACTCTAAAACTAGAAAAGTATTTGTACCTATGCATTACCTATGTATTTGTCCCTATGCATTATTTTACATATTTTGTTACAGTATTATATATTCTGTCAGTTTGCTCATATTTGGTTATGTTTAAGCACACAATTTTAAACTTAAGCACATGTTTTTTCCTCTGTCTAAACGTGATTCAATAATTTTAGCTTTTTACATTCTCTGAGGTGAGTTGATAGTGTGTTTTTTGTTTGTTTTCTTTCCGAAGGTCGGGTCATGGACGAGTGTATCAAACATTTTGTGTATCACCCACTACAGTTTGACATTAATCCTTGCCTCCCTGCCTCTAAATGACGTTGAGCAGGGGGGTTGGATATAAAATTCAGAGTTACGGGCTCTTGGCATATACTTTGGTGCAACGTGTACAGTTTACTTCAGATCAGGGTGCAGGTACTTCTGGAAAATGAGACCTTTTGTGGAAACCATTTATGTGGCGATGCTCTTCGCCATCTGTGTCCACGCCGATGTCCAGCCCCAGAAAGACTTCGACCTGCAGAGGGTAAGAGCAGAGCCTCTCCTGAACTGTTCCCAGAGCAGCACAAAAAACCCCTCACTCTGTCGACAGGCCATATGAAATATTTACGACCCAGAAAGTAAATGTCTTTGATTGCAACATGGAAGTTAGCAGTATTTGTGTTTATGCATTTGTTCTAGCTTAATAAGCCTTTGCAAACACTTGCACTTGGTTTTGGTTCTCATAACTTTTCCCTCCTTGGTGCTTGCTCATTATTTCTTTATCCTGTCGAAATGTGATGTTTTTGCACATTGAGTCGTTTTGGGAGAGAACACACCGTTCTCATGTGGCGGGGTAGGGTTAGGACGGTTAATGAGCAAAAGACAAACAGAGAGGTCAAAGGTCAGCCCAACAGCAGGGTTGTGACACTGCGCTGGCGGCTTGGATCTGAGTTTGCCTGGCTCACGGAAAGGCACAGCGGGACTCTTTGGAGTGTACGGGACAAACAGCTTTTGCACTGATTGTAATCAGATTTTAAAATGGCGCCTGATTGTGTACCAAACGCCGCACTGTTGCTTGTGCACTCCTATGTGTGTTAGTATTATATTTTTAGTCAGTGAAGCATCACTCTCCCCATGCCGTGCGATCACACCCTCTCGGTTTTCTATCATTGCACTGTGAGTTCAGCCTAATCCACTTCCTTTAACTTTGTTAAATACACTCCTATATATTTCTCTTCTTCCTTTCTGCTGTTTTCTGTCTTCCCTCCTATGAGTGACTAGCTCATCCTGGCTGTGTCCGAATCAGAGCCCTACACCCTTTTGAGTACGCATATTTGAGTCCACTTCGTCAAAAAGCTTTTGAGTGGGCGACTTTTTCTCACAAATGGGGGTACTTAAAATACCAGGATGAAACCCTTATTTCCGGGGTTTTGTTGAGGGAATTCAGGAGCACACTCATCTGCAGAACTGTGCACTCACCCGACAATTTCAGTAAGTAACTCGGAAGTAAAAACATAAAAGACGTAGAGCGTATATGCATATCTATGGTACAAGAGTGGGTCATATTATGAAATCCTCTTTTTTATTTTTGTTAATTCTATTTTCATTCATAGTCTACACTTGTCATATGTTAACTGATTGATATTCTCAATAAAAATTTTAAAAGATATTACAAACTACTTCCTCACTAGTTTGGAAAGAGTTTTGCGGGATTTCTTTCGCACACTGCTTGCAATGTGAGGGGACAGGGCACATAGTAGACGGGTCTGAGTGGACAGGGGACACAGTGGACAGGGAACAGGGCTCTGATTCGGACACAGCCTCAGTCTCTTAAATACTATTAGTGACTAGCTCATCCTCTCTTAAATAGTGTGTTCAGTCACTACCGTCCCATGTGCTACCAGTGTTTAGCCCTCTATCTCATGTTGAGCGTTCATCTCTAATTTTCTTCTCACACGGTCGGGGTTTAGCACCCCCATTGTTCATGCTATGAATGTTTTACCTCTGTCTTTCTCGTAGAATGAGCGTTGAGTCTCTCCCTGTCTCGCTGAAGTTATGGGTGTTCTCTCCCTGTCTCTGTCGTGGAATGAGCGTTGAGTCTCTCCCTGTCTCGCTAAAGCTATGGGTGTTCAGTCGTTCCCTGTTTCTCTAAAGCTATGGGTGGTCAGTCTCTCCCTGTCTCTCTAAAGCTATGGGTGTTCAGTCTCTCCCTGTCTCTCTAAAGCTATGGGTGTTCAGTCTCTCCCTGTCTCTCATCTTCGCTGTGTGTTCAGTTTTCAGGGAAGTGGTACCGCGTGGGCCTCGCCTATGACTCACCGAGCTTTGCGCCATACAGAAACAAGCTGAGAATCTCCGTGGGTTTATTGACACCGTTGGAAAATGGAAATGCCAACATGTCCATGTGGTCCCAGAGGTGTGTGTGTGTGTGTGTGTGTGTGTGTGTGTGTGTGTGTGTGTGTGTGTGTGTGTGTGTGTGTGTGTGTGTGTGTGTGTGTGTGTGTGTGTGTGTGTGTGTGTGTGTGTGTGTGTGTGTGTGTGTGTGTGTGTGTGAATATCTGTGATTGTGTGGTCTGCTGCAGTGAGCACAACATATGCTCACAGAACACAGACTCTACTCTGAGCCTACACCATACACAGCTACTGCTGAAGCCAGTAATTGTACCACAATTACTATATAATATACACACATACAGTAGCAGGTACCAACCACACCATTTACATGCATATGCAGATACGTAAACACTGTAAATCCTGCACAGTACTGAAAACAAAACTCTTCTTTTTTTTTGCAGGTCATCAGGTTGTCGCTGTGATCTTTTTGTATATGAGAAGGCGGCTGTTCCTGGCCAGTTCACATACTTTAGCTCTCGTGAGTTTTTGCGCTTTGCTGACATTCAGATGGGGAGGGTCCAAGGGCTCCGTGGGGATGTGCTATTGGGTTTTGATGAAGACGTGTAGTTGAGCATGACTGGAGGATGGCAGTTGACCACCCTAAGAAAGGCTTAAATTAAGTTCTACTGTGGTTCAGTGTTATATTTGGCCTTCACAAGGCTGAGAGAGTAATGGGCGGTTCTGAGTGGAGTGCTGTCTGTTCCACAGGTCACAACAGGATAAAGGACATTACAGTGGTGGAAACAAATTACACTGAATATGCTCTGGTCCTGAAACACAAGAAGATGAATAGAGAGTTCACACAAGTGGCCCTCTATGGTGAGGCTGTGTTATATAGTGTGTGCCCACGGTAACATGTAGTGCAGAGGTCAGTGTGCTGAACACTCTACCTGAGGGTTGTCAGCTACATTCCCAGAAGGACACTCATATAGTTCTCCTGTAAAAGGTATTGCGCTCTTTTATCTGTAATGACTAACTGTCTATCATAGTGCTTTATAGCTGCATGAATAATAACATCAGAATAATAACACAGAGTAAAATCTCTGCCTGACGTTTGTTCTTCACTCCAGGTCGCTCACAGAAGTTAAGGCCGCAGTTAGTGGAAAAGTTCCGAGAATTTTCCTTGAGTCGTGGATTTCCCAAAGAGGCCATTTTGACCCCGCAGCTCGTCGGTAAGTCTAGTTGGAATGATAGCGCCCACCGCAGGGATGCAGTTTGGCAGTTTGGCAGTTTGACATTGTAAAAGGCAATTTTATCATTGTGTGTAATTACGTCCTTTTTCCTGTTTGCTCTGAGAAGATGCCTGTCCGTCTGCTGGACTGTAGGTGAGTTGAAATGACAGTACCTCGACAAAACAATGTTACACCAGGCTGCAGTAGGCCTATATGAAAAGTAATTTGGTTTTCTCATTCGTGTTACAATGAACACTATGTAACGCTGTGTCACTATGAAATTACATTTAATTTGTCATGCACTGTCCTGCTTGAACTTGCAATCTCTTTCTCCAGCCATAGCTAACAACTTTATACCTAATAAAGCATCAAGCCGAAGCACCTGGACTCTTTATTGCAGTGGGACTGAGAACCCTTAAACGTGGCCATCCTTGTCCCACATGCTGCCTTACACAACTTCAGGGTCGTCGGTACGCGACAAAATTGTATCCGAGTTTCCACCTTATAAATAGGAGAAGAAAATTGTGTATAACTGTATGGCTGAATAAATATGGAGTTCCATTCCATTCTGTGATGCCTGGCCTCTTTGTCTGTGCAAGCTGGGTCCCACCACCTGCGTGCACACGTACAGTATCAAGCCCAGGGCCAGCAGAATGAGGGGGTGGAGGTGCAGAGGGTGTGTTGATTCAGGGCTGGTCAAATTAGGAGGGAGGGAATGGGGTCAATGCCACCGCGACAGCCCTGCCTGTCGTATATGTACACCCCTCCACACACAAATACAATGAAATAACATTTAAAAAGATCAAATAACATACAAAAGTGCAGGCAAATATTGCACTGGTAAGTCACCAGAGTACTTAGCAAATGTTCTCTGCACTAATAGTCTTTAGATACACAACTGTCCATTCACTAAACAGGGTATGAAATTAACTTTCTCTCACTGGCCAGAGTGGCTTGTGGATTCTAAAAATCACCAGCCATTTTCAACATTTTACCAGCCACATTACCTTTTACAATATAACACAACCTGGTTGGTTATGTTAAATGGAAGATTGGAGAATTATGATAAAGAATCAAGTGATATATGGGAAAACTTCCTCTGTTTTATTAAAGGTCCATGAAGGGTTTTTTTTGTGTCATGTAGAGTTGCGTAATGTTATTGTTTTATGTTTTCATTTATTATATGTTTGTGTGTAATGTGTTGACTATGTAATAATAGAAAATATTCATTTTTAAAAAAAAAGAAAGAAACTCTACTCAAAATGCTGATGAGGTTCAGCTTTAAATACACTTAACTATAGACATACTGAAAATATTGAACATGCTAAAAACATACAATACAAGGTCAATACAAGCACTGGTACCACTTCACTTTTTGTACACGCAGAACTGTGACCGCAATTAAAATAATGAAGCCGCTAAATGCTGAGGCTTGTAGCTTTTCCTAGTCAACTGAGAATGAAAAACAAGCCGATCAATATTGCTGGTTCTGCTGACGGCAGCATGTTGATTTCAGATACTGAAATCAACATCAACATTAGCGCAAATTACCTCATTTGTCTAAAAGCCTGTGTATGCATACTGGCAGGCCTTGCACAGAGAGTAAGTGGGAATACACAGCACATCCAACTAGAGAAAACTCGATGTATCAATGACTCAGAATGTACCTGTACTGTACATATGAGTCCTGCTACACCCGACCCACGATGGCGACCCGGCTGAAAATGAGAAATACCGAAGCTTCGTTTAAAGGAAGAGATGGCGCTGTTGTGAAACAGACGGCTAATCTGGACAATGTGCACCTTACAGTCCGAGTCATTTTCATGCTTTTTGGTGACTCTAAAATGGAGGGAGACCGTGCACTCGATCGTTCCTTTAGGCCGAAGCACCTGAGTCAATTACTGAGAGCCGTGAGAAACGTTCTTATCTCAAATGACTTTGGTCTCTCAGATTCACGTTGTCTCTCAAAGCGCATGAGAAGAAATGTGGCTCTGGAGGTAAGGACCTGTGGTTGAATTTTTGGGGAAGGAACAAACAGAGAGGGAAAGATAAGGAGACCTTTGGTCCAGTTCCAGTGTTTGTGTTTGATGGGCCAGGGGGCAGTGAGAGAACACATGCCCCGAGGGTCGATGTCCTTTTGGGGTGGACGGGCACTTTTGAAAAGGGTCACTGCTGGGACTCTCAGTGTTGATCGCACACAGCCAGGATGCAGAGAGCTGCGGTTGTTCTCCTCCTGGCCCTCGTGGCCCCGGCCTTCGGGGGACCCGTGCCCACCGTGGCCCTCTTCCCAACCCAGGAAAACTTCGACAAAGACAGGGTAGGACATGAATTCATGGGTCCTTACATTTCTCTGTCTGTCTGTCTGTCTGCACCTCATTTGTGTGCTGGGTGGACTTCTGTGGTAGGTTTGGAAAATTTCTTACATATTTGTCCAGTTTTATGCTAGCTGCTCTGCAGAATTCAGCAATTACTTACTAGTCATTATGTGATAATGATAAACATTACCTGCATTTTTTGCGTTTTTTGTTTTTTATATGTATAATAAATTTAGATAGCAAAGTGTGGTACAAATGTGATTGAACATGCGCTCCCTTGTGTTAAGTAAGACACATTGGTGTAATGCAGAAAACTTGTGCTCATATGGTGCAGAAAATCTCTAGCTGTTTTTTAATAGCCCTCCTCTCTCTTCCTCCTCATCCAATTTATTTCACCTCCTGCTGTTTTCACCTTTTCTCTACCTCAACCCCTCACTCTTTCTTTTGCTCTGATTTTCTCCCCCTCTCTCTTTCTCTCTCTATCTCTCTCTCTCTCTGTCTCCCTGCCTCTTCCACTTTCACAGTTCATGGGACTGTGGTACGACGTTGCCATTGCGTCATCCAGTCCCGTGACCCGCTATCACCAGGCCGCGGCATCAATGGGTACCTGGGAGCTTAAGCTAGGGGACAGCAATACGATGGCCACGATGAGCACTGCCTCCAGGTCTCACACACACACACACACACACACACACACACACCTATTGTATTCACACTGTCATAACTACAATGTTCATGTCCCACGTGTGCACATTAAAATGCTCAGCAGTATTGTCCATGATCCCCTACTACAGACATAGGTCTAGTGTTCATAATTTCTCTCATACACCACCAGACACAATCGTCATTACCCCTCTGAGACAATGAAATGCAATTGTAAAAACATAATTTAAATTACAGCGAGATTTCACAGCAAACTCAAAAAAAGAATGTATGTGCTTGCAGCCATGGGGTGTGTAAGCAAATCTCTGCAATTTACGAGCTGACCAAAACTCCTGGGAGGATGTTCCAGCACAGCAGTGAGTTACCAGAGAGTTTTTAGTGAAACAGAGGTTGGGAGGGTGAATTCATCTTAAAGTCAATTCTTTGACCACTGCAGATGATGTTTTGAAGCACTGTAATGAACAAGTACTGTACAAAAAGCTTAGGGCAGAACTTACAAACCTTTAGAAAAAAGGAATGACATCACTGCAATATCACATTTTAAACAGCTTTCATAGACATGGATTTTGATTAGACAATAACAGTGGACCACTCTTGATTTCTTTTCTGTTAATTGACACATAATTGAGGCTTGGTTTAAGTTATTATTCTCATTTTGCAATATGCAGTTAGTGAATATTCAATTTCTAATCTTTGATGGCAAGAACGGACACAGTTCTCAGAGTAGAAACAAAAACTAAAGTAGAGGACTCTGTGCTCATCCCTTGGGTTATAGAGGATGATAATCTGCATGCTTTTAACAGAGGCAGTCAAGTGAACACTAAGCGCCTGATTTTACTAACACCCTTAGCATGTGCAGAACCTTTTAGCACACACAAAACCAATAACATGACCAATGATTGGTGCAAAACAAATACCATGACCAATCATCGGTCATGTTATTGGTTTTGCGTGTGCTAAAGGTAAATTAGTCCCTAAGTGTATGACTGTGAGTACTCTCCTGTGCGCAGAGCTTGGGAATGATGTGGATGCGTACGTGGTCCACACAAACTATGATGAGTATGCCATCGTAGCCATAT